>CATIWQ010266091.1:0-25796 GCA_949673415.1 Euphorbia schlechtendalii | reverse complement strand
AACACCACAAGATGTAAAACCTGTTGGTTATAAATGGGTTTTTGTAAGAAAGAGAAATGAGAAAAATGAAATAGTAAGATATAAAGCTAGATTGGTTGCACAAGGCTTTTCCCAAAGACCTGGGATTGATTATGAAGAAATATATTCTCCAGTGGTGGATGCAATAACTTTTAGATATCTTATTGGTTTGGTAGTGCAAGAAAATTTATAAATGCACTTAATGGATGTTGTTACAACTTATCTTTATGGTTCACTTGATAATAATATTTATATGAAAATCCCTGAAGGATTAAAATTGCCAGGAAAATGTGACAAACAAGAACTTTACTCGATTAAGTGGCAAAGATCATTGTGTAGATTAAAACAATATGGTCGCATGTGGTATAATCGACTAAGTGAATATTTATTGAAAGATGGTTATAAAAATGATCCAATTTGTCCTTGTGTTTTTATAAAAAGATCGGGATCCAATTTTATTATCATCTCAATATATGTTGATGACTTAAATATCAGTGGAACTCCAAAGGAGATTCCAAAAACAGTTGATTCTTTAAATAAAGAATTTGAGATGAAAGAACTGGGAAAGACAAAATTGTGTCTTGATTTACAAATTAAGCATCTAAAAAATGGGCTTTTGGTGCATCAATCAAATTATACACAAAAGATCCTAAAACGTTTTAATATAGACAAAGCACATCCGTTAAGCAACCCAATGGTTGTACGATCACTTGATGTGAAAAAGGATATTTTTCATTCTAGAGAAAATAATGAAGAAGTTCTTGGTCCTGAAGTACCATATCTTAGCACAATAGGTGCCTTAATGTATCTTGCTAATAATACAATACCAGATATTGCATTTTATGTGAATTTGTTATCAAGATATAGTGCCGCATCTACACGAAGACATTGGAATGGAATTAAACATATAATGCGCTATCTTCGTGGAACTATTGATTTGGATTTATTTTACTCAGATATGCAGATGCTGATTATTTATCTGATTCACATAAAGCTTGATCTCAAACAGTCTACTTATTCACATATGGAGGAACAGCTATATCTTGACGATCTACAAAGCAGACTATTACGGCTACTTCCTCAAATCATGCAGAATTAATAGCAATTCATGAAGCTAGTCGTGAATGTGTATGGCTGAGATCATTAATCAAGCATATTCGAGAAGCATGTGGAAAAGTAACGATTAAAGAAGATCCGATAACAATATATGAAGATAATGATGCTTGTATTGCCTAGTTAAAGGAGGGATACATTAAAGGAGACAGAACAGAGCATATTTCACCACAATTTTTCTTCACTCATGATCTTGAAAAGAATGGTGAAATCGGTATTCAACAAATCCGCTCTTGTAACAATTTAGCAGATTTATTTACCAAGGCTTTACCTTCCTCAACTTTCAAGAAATTGGTTTATAGCATCGGAATGCGTCGTCTTAAGGATCTTCAGTCAACTTGCGAACAGGGAGAGTAAACATTGTACTCTTTTTCCCTTAACTAAGGTTTTTGTCCCATTGAGTTTTCCTTAGTAAGGTTTTTAAAGAGGCAGTGTCCTATTCGCAAAATTTACGCATCAAATGGAGAGTGTTGAAAATTTGATGCGTCGGTAGCCGCCAAATACTGTGCGGCTACTATGCAACATTATGATGCAGAGCCGACATCATTAATATTTGATGTATTATTTTTCCTCATTATTTACGGTTTGTACCATTGAGTTTTCCTATAAATAGGATTCACCTTTTCTTATTCGATACATCTCAGAGATAAGAAATAAAATCTTTTTCATATTTTCTCTATTCTTCTCTTCTTATAACTATAATATTCTTGCAGTTATATTTTATTTCCAACAAAAAAAGACTAATATTAAAGGGTAAAAGAAATATGGACAGGGAAAAAAAAAAGACTATAGAAGAATCTTGCATGTGACTTCTTATGTGTCATTGAATTGTTGGAGCCGTGTACATAACTATAGGTCTTTAAACTTTAAAACTTATTATCACTTCATCAATTGTATTTTTTAGGTTGAAATGTGTAATTTGATCATTACGTTGTTAAAGTGATAATAACTTCCAAAGTTCACATACTATTAGTTTATATGAAGATTTTTTTTTTTCATAAAAAAAATGTTAGTAAGGAAAGGATAACTATTGTGATTGAGGTCTTAGCCTAGTGGTTAAGATAGAAGCTGTCGACTCTAGAGGTCTTAGGTTTGAGTCACATCCAGGGTGGGTTGGGAATTTTTCTTTCCATTTAATGTAAATCCAAATTTGGCAAAAAAATTTTTTTAAAAAAAGGAAAGGATAACTATTACTATATTTAAAGATAAATTCTGTATATGGCTGATAATTTAAACCGGATATTACCTTATTGATAATTTTTGTTTGACATTTTCTCTAATATTGAAAATTATGGACAATATATTTAGGCTGAAAAAGTTTTTGTAAACTAAAAATTATTTATCTTCACTTTACAACTGTGTTTTATTAATTAACTGAGGTCTGAGAATAATAAGGAAATCGTTGAGCTGAAATAAATCAAAATTAAAATGTTCAAGCAACCGCCACGGTAGTTTTTTCATGGTATGGTTCTTACTTAAATTCACTTGTTTGATTGTATGGTTATTTTCATGGTATGATTCTCTTATGGTTTTTTTATGGTTCCAAGAACCATGAAAATAGAACCACGGATTTGGTGGTTCTCCTTTAAATCAAACTAAATTTTAAAAAAACCATATTATATCATACTATCGATCCAAACATGAAATTTTAAAAGAACCATACAGTATTGTACCATACCACACCGTACCGTACTTTAATGAATCACGGAGAACTATCATCCAAACAAAGTTTAGTGAGAAAAGATAAATGGTTCTCCATTCTGCCAAATTTTTTAAGCTTAATTCAATAAGTTCCAATCCAAATTATCTATATACGTATCCAATTTCATGCGAAAATTTGATAAATTCCAATCTTGTAATTTATACTAAAAGAAAAATTATATATGAAAATATTTATAATAAAATAATTATCTTACTCTTTTTTATTACTGGTTTGATCTTATAGACATGAGATTTAAATATGAATTTCCATCTTTCCGATCTATATGAAGATGATGGTTTATAGTCAGATATGATTTTAAATTGTTGACTTAATTTATAAGTGATTTCTTTGTACTTTAAATTTTCTCAATACATTCATTTGATTCTGTATTTCTTTTGTCTTTGCGTTTTCACATAGATAATTTTCTGTGGATATAGAGATGTCAAAAGAGCTCCTTACTTTCCAAATAAATCCTCCTACATATGTTTATGAGTACTGATTTTATCAAGAACACACGATAACACTTAGAATTGTTGATATTCATGCTATAAAATGTTTTTTATATTGTTACACTTTGATATTCATGAACCACAAGAAAATAACGAGCTAAATTGTGAAAACTATATAAAAGTAAGGAGACCGATTATTTAATCAAAATTACTAACCATGAATGACCATATATTCATCAAAAATTGAAATTAACAGTAAAATAACCGGATATGTATGTGCATGTTAGCCTGTAAAAAAGGTGTAGTGTGACATGAATAATAAGAAGAGCCGGGTAGAATACTATATATACCCAAAATTAACTAAATAAGTTGCAGGATAATGCGACCACCTGAATAGTTTAATTTCATTTTAACGGCCAAAGATCCATCATCCAACTGTCATCAATAATTTCATTCACGATTCTTTTCAACCTGCATTAATTGTTTCACTCTTTTTTACTTTATCTTAGATTTTAAATAAATATTAAATTGACCATTTTAAAAAATATATTATAAACTCCCCTCGTCATTTTTAGTTAATTTAATGATTTACTAGCCACGTAGTACACCTACATTTTATCATATAAAATTTAGTTAATTGTGGGGATTAATTGGTGGAAAAAAATCTGCTGTCACCAGACAGCAGAGTTTTTACCTTAATTGGGATTGTGTGATTGTGTGGCCCCTTGTTCCCATTTTGCCACGCAAGTTATTTGATTATTTAAGTACATAAATTTTATTATAGTTGGAATTATTCTTGAATTTTCAAAAGGAAAATATACATGATATGTTTAATAACTCAAATGATCGACGAAGTATTACAATTAGGAAGAATTTTAATAATTGTGATACTTTTGATAATTACCAAAAGATTATTAATCATGATTAATAATTTAGGATTGAAGTCATATTTGACTATATTTTTAAAGGAATGTGACTTTGCGGTTATGCTCGCAACATTGGGGCTTTCTATTGTGAAGGTATAGCTCTGAAAAGTATTGGATGGGTTAATTTTAGCTTGGGAGAAGGGCTACGAGAATGTTGTCGTTGAAGTCGATAGCAAGTTTGTCTTTGATGTTTTGCATCAAGCAAGTGTGGAGATAAATAACTATTATGGTTTTGTCCATGATATCAAAGATTTTTTCTAAGAAAGAAAGGGCTAATAGTTGAGAGAAAAACGAAACATTACAATTATATTGTCACCTTTCTCTAGACTTTCAAAGTTAAGAACTCAAAAATGCATTAAAAAACCCTCAAGAAGAGAGCTCAAGCTTTACAAATGAAGAGTGAAGAGTTTATGAAAACATCAAATAACACAAAAGAAAAGGAATGTTTCCTAAGAGAAGGGACAATCCTTAATCGTCATGTCTATAGAGAAGGGAATGCGGATAGAATGGTGTCGTATCGAGCTTTGCTGCCCTTAGGGTGTTACACTTTTGAGGAGCCTATTCCATGATTTCTTTCAATCATTCTTCAAGACCTATCAGGTGTTTCTTTTCCTAGACTTATCTAACCTTGTGTTTGTTTCCTCTTCTTTTTTACCAAAAATAACTGAAGGTGATAATTTTTCAAACATTTAGCTTGGAAAAAAATAAATTTATTCAAATGATTACATCATATTTGATAGTGAAATGTATAATTTTTTATTGCCATGCATGTGTATAGTGGGGCTGGGTGCAAAATGTTTTTTTTATTCCTGTGAATTTAAAATTTGTATGGAAGTTTGATTTTTACTTTTTTCCTCGTGATTCGATAATTTATATAATTTTTCCTTTAGTTGTAGAAAAATCTTTTTATACATGAGTTGAGGGAAAATGAGAACTCCTCCCTCTTTTCCCACATGTTAGTATTTTAATGTAATTGGATTGATCAATTAATCAAGGCGATCGTGATGTATCATCGAATAAATCGGGAGAGTGCGTAGTACATGATTGTTTGATTCTATCACAATTCGGGGGTTCACGAGCAGCGCTCCCGGTAGTGGGATTCCAGGGGCGGCAGCCCCTAGCGAGGTCGAGCTGTCACGGCAACGCCTATGCTCGAAGGAAAATTTTTATTTTCATATAAAAATTTTTGTGTAAAAATCTTGAAAAATTATATCTTTTGGACATGTCCCTTACTTGAAAATTCACGTCTTTTAGACATGTTCCTTGCTCGAAAATTCGTATCTCTTGGACATGCCACTTGGACAAATATATATCTCTGAAATTGGTCATACATTAAGTTGGTTCAAAAATTCACAATGTTTTCATATTCTAAGTTCTAGTTTAAAATTCTGATTTTGTCTGATTGAAAATTTGGTGAAACCACCAAAATAGTTTCAATCTGATAGTGTTATATGATTTTATATTTTTCCAAGTAATCTTATATTCCCAACAAAATATTGTAAAATTTGAGTCCAATTAACACTCAAAGTGTTGGGGATTACTTGGATTAATCTAAACTCATAACGAACACTTTCAGATTTGAAACTTATTTGAAGGTTCTACCAAGGGGTGTGCAAATGGTTTGGTAACCGAATTACCGAACTGAACCAAACCGAAATATTAATTTGGTTCGGTTATTTTAAAAATTCGGTTTGGTTCAGTTTGTAAAATGTTGATATTTCGGTTATTCGATTTGGTTCAGTTTTTGTGTAGAAACAACCATAATAATCGAACCGAACCGAAATATATATAAACATATAATAAAATTTTATTTTAATATCACACCCTTATTCCTCTTCTAAAAAATGCACTTTTATCCTTTACTAAGCCATTTGATCCATTGTAATACTTATATTGGATGTGCAATTTGTATTTTAAGTGTTAGAATTTGAAATTTTTGTTAATTAATTTAAAATTTCGGTTTGATTTGGTTTTTAACCAAACCGAATAATTTATTTCGGTTTGGTTATTTCGGTTTTGAATCTTTATTAGTTTGGTTCGGTTAATAATATTTTCCTTATTTGATTTTTGGTTAATTCGGTTCGGTTTCGACCGAATGCACACCCCTAGTTCTACCATATATTTCAATCTGATAAAATCCGAGAAAGAATCAAGAACTTAGAATGAAACATTTCTTGTGAAAAATTTGAAACGTATCTATTTATTGTCCATGACTGATTTTTATAATCATAAAAAACAGTTTTTGCAATTATTTGTGTCCAATGACATTTATTAACTGTTTGCGAGTGTTGTCCAAAAACATGAATTTTCCGGGTTGAAAATTATACACATGATTTTAAAAATTATCCGAAAATGAATTTTTACATTTTTATTCGAAAAAAAAATTCCGAGCTAACTTGGTACGTAGCTCGACCCCAGTCGGGAGCGCTATCCCCGAACACCCGAAATCCAAATATCTTGATAGATCCCAAACAAACATGCACTCCGCACTCTCATAACTTGTTCGATTAAATATTACGTTCATTTACTCAACTAATAGTTCCAATTACACTAAAATAATATTACAAAGTTATTTTTTTCCGTCAAAATAGTCAATCAATCATGCATATAAATTTCTTGTAAAAGACTCGATTCTCTCAGTTTGGAATTTTTTTTTTCAAAGACAAAAACCTATTATGACATATAAAGCTTGTAAATTGAATTTTTTTGGAACAATGAGAAATTGGGAAAACAGTGACACGTGGATATGTAACAAAAGTGAGGTGTCAATTGCTGATAATAATAAGAGTGAAGTTAACAAAGTGTAAATATACCGAGAGAAGAGAGCGTATATATAAAAAGAGAAGAGTTGTGTAAGAAGACACAAAACTAGACCAACCAAAGACAGCCACTTAGAGAGATAGAAAGAAGCAGGCATTGCAACTGGTTTCAGTAGGGTTTTTTCCCTCTGTTCCAATGGCTTCTCTTCCTCTTCTTCTCTTTCTCTTATGTCTTTCCTCTCTCTCTTCTCTTTCTCAAGGTTCTTTCTTTTTCCTTCTCCATTTTCTACAGTTTCTGCGAACCAAGTTTAATTTATCTTTCATTCATATTCTCAATGACATAATTTGGTGGGGCAAAATGCAGAAGCAGCTGGACGGCCAAAATTTTGTGGAATTCCGGCGGCTGTGTTGTTCATTGTTCATAAATTTTTAATATTCCTTTTAACTAGTTTCTTGTTTTCTTTTTATTCAAAATCTGATGATCTTTAATTTCCTTGTTATTTTATCCTTGCTTTTCTTTCATTTTTGTCTTGATTTTACTTATTAAATTAGTTCTAATTGTAAATCAATTTCTTCCAATATCCTTCCCCCCCTTTTTTTATAAGAACATATACTAGAGTAGAAAAGTAAAAAAATTTCAAACAAAATGTATACAAAGTTCTTTTCTTGTTCAAACTGTTCTTGAAATAAAAAGAAGAACCATATAAACCAGAAAATTAAAAAATGGAAATTTTTTTTCGAAATTGTCAAGATATGATTAAATGGAGTAGTTGGGTGTTAGAGTTGCATTTATTTTACTCATTAATATCACTCACCAAATTTCATGAGCAACCACTAAATATACACACGTCATTTTCATATTTTTCTTCAATTTTTTCGGTGGGCTTTCACAGTCTGGTGCACAGAGCATCCTACTCTCCGGAACATCTTCTAAGTACATTCTTTTTTGTTGCTGCAGGTGTTGATTATGCATATTCCTACCCATCACAATACCCATTCATAAAAAAAGCAAGTACATTTTCATCATCGACATCATTCTCTCCATCAAGCGGTGGAGATAAAGCCTATGACTACATAGTTGTTGGAGGAGGAACTGCAGGCTGTCCATTAGCTGCAACATTGTCTCAGAATTTCAGTGTGTTGCTGCTCGAAAGAGGAGATGTGCCTTTTACGAATCGAAACGTATCGTTATTGAGCAATTTTCATTTGACATTGGCTGATACTTCTCCAGCTTCAGCTTCTCAGTGTTTCATCTCTACTGATGGTGTTCTCAATGCTAGGGCTAGGGTTTTGGGTGGTGGTACTAGCATTAATGCCGGTTTCTACACTCGGGCCAGTTCAAGGTACTTAATCCAGTGTTCAGTTTATGTTTTCATACTTTTGCATTAGCACTCATGCTTCTAGAATTTTGCGGTATCTAGGGTTCAAATGTTGGTTTGAGATTTACTACGAGCAATATGTTATATACAACATAATTTGTTGGGGCTCGGGTTAGTTCAAGGTTTGTACTTTGTTATTCGGTATATGCCATGTAAAAATTTGTGGTGATATATCGAGTTTTAGGTTTAGGATTTCTCTATGTCTAGGGTTCGAGTTTTACTTTGAGAGTACCTAATGTTTTGGGTGGAATAATAAGATCCACAAATGAACAATGTGTTATAGCGTAGTTTGTTGGGTGTTAATTCCTAATTAGTGGACAGGGTCCATTTGTAGGGCTTAATTGATTAATCAATAATTCTTTGGGGGTTAATTATGAAAAAAATGGTGGCTTGTGGTGTCTAGCCAAGGACAGCAAAACTCAACTATATTTTGCTCTACTGAATGTCAAATTTTTAAAATATTTATTTGAGTCTTAAATTGAAAAAATTCCATTTGAATTGAAGGAGATTTAATGCCACATGAAGTTAGTTGTAGAATTAATGAGATCCGAAAATTCTTTGGTTTTGACAAAATTTTAAATGAAACTGAGGCCATAAATTGGATTTCGGCTTCTTTTTTCAAAAAATTCAGATGGTAGGTAAATTCTCTATTAAGTTAAAAAGTTGTAATATAAGAGATGTATTATTATTATTATTATTATTATTATTATTATTATTATAATAATAATAATAATAATTATTATTATTATTATTATTATTATTATTATTATTATTATAATGAATTGATTAATTCTTAAATATTCAACTCAACTATTGTCTATGCATAATAAATAAGTCTATGATCAAAGAAAAATGATTAAGAGCTGTGTTACTTTCTGGAACTCCAAACATCTTTTTTTTTCAAAAAAAAGATCTCATGTGCTTTCTAAATATATAGCCTAATCACACAAATTGGTTTATCAGTTTGGTTTGGTTTGATCTGGTTGGGTTGGGTTGGGAAACATTAAATATATGGTAGAAATATTAACGGTTTGGTGACTATAATCATAATGTGATATTCGTCACATGAATGTACAAACTTTTATTAAGAGCACTTAATTCTTTATTTCTTTATCTTCATCTTAATTAAATTTTTAATTAATTGTCTCTCATATTTAATTGCTGTATTTTCTTTGTGCAATACAATAGAATTGAACCATCATATCCTTACTCTGTAGCTGTCTAATTATAGGTTTTGTATTCTTTAACACATTTTATGATCCGCTCCTTCCATTCACATTTGAAACAGTTGATTCTAATAGTTTTTTTTATCATTGATGGTAGATTTTTTATTTTCAAAACAACTAAAATAATTGTTCAATAACTGTGACCATACATTTAAAACTGTTATTTGATGTCGAGAACACAAAAGCAAGATGTTGAGCAAGCTCCTAAAAACAAACTTAATATAAAGTTTGATTGAGCAAGAGTTAACTAAGTTCAGAATTCAACTTGGCTATAACATGATATTTTTGTTTTAGCATAACTTTTAGGTCTCATTTGACATATGATTTGTAATTTGTTGACATATATGTTATTTCACGATTTAGGAATAATTCGACTAGGTTTACATATGTAACAAATTTGCAGGTTTATAAGAAAAGTAGGATGGGAAGAAATGTTGGTGAACAAGTCTTACACATGGGTTGAGAATCAAATAGTCCACAGGCCTAAAGTTGCACCAATCCAAGCTGTTTTAAGAGACAGTCTTTTAGATGTTGGAGTTTCTCCTTTCAATGGTTTCACCTATGATCACATTTATGGTACCAAATTCGGTGGCACTATTTTTGACCATTTCGGACGTCGCCACACTGCCGCTGAGCTTCTCCTCTCTGGCAACCCTCAAACCCTTACCGTCTTGGTACATGCCACGGTTCAAAAGGTTCTATTTGACACATCAGGTATGTTACACCACTTAACTCGATAAATACTTTTTGGTGACAAAGTTTATAAAATTTTGTTGCCTTTAATGTATTATAAGAAATTAAATGATATAATTTAAACTTTTTTTGTGAAAAATGCAATAGCAACGGAGATCGCTTGCTATTTCTTTTAAATTTGTGAGACCAATGAGACTATCAAAAAATTTAGAAATACAAATCATCGATTAATTTCTTACAAAACAAAAAAGACAATAATCGCTAAAATGATATTGCTAATTTTGAATTTGTCTCAAAATAATCTTTTCGACTATTTTTTCCCATTATTAAATACTTCACGACTATTATTTATCACAATAACCTTTAAATATTGTTGCTGAGTGAGCTGCAATTTATTTTTCACCCATTTAAGAATCATTATGGTGCTTATTCTCGGCTCGAAATCAAAATGAGCTGAACGATAAATACGTATATTATGTGAAGCAGGCGCAACTCCGAAGGCAGTAGGAGTGATTTTCAAAGATGAAAATGGAAACCAACATCAAGCATTTCTCAAAAACAGCCCAAATAGTGAAGTAATATTGTCAAGTGGAGCCATTGGTACACCTCAAATGTTGTTGCTAAGTGGAATTGGGCCTAAAGCAGACCTTGAAGAAATGAAAATTCCAGTGATACTTGACAATGAATTAGTAGGCAAAGAGATGTCTGATAATCCAATGAACACCATTTTTGTCCCATCTAAAACACCAGTTGAACAATCCCTAATTCAGACAGTTGGGATCACTAAGTTGGGTGTTTACATTGAAGCTAGCAGTGGGTTTGGACAGTCTACGGATAGCATTCATTGTAATCATGGAATCATGTCTGCAGAGGTAACTTTGTTGCTTCAATTTTGAGTCCTTTAAGTTAGATTTTGAGCTTGACTAAACTCAAAAATATTGGGTTTTGGAGACAGATAAATTGTCCCTAAAAACATGAAAATCCGTTCTCAATGCTTTTAGGACGATTTTTTGTCCCTAATGGTTGTTACATATGCTTCCGTCGCTAATATTGGAGACAAAAAAATTTCATCCTTTATTTAGGAACGACTTGTCCCTATGATAGAGGACGATTAGTATACACAAACACTTCCCCTTAATGAAACATTAAGGCCTTCTTGATTTGACGCGTTTAGTTTCTCTATAAGTACTTTCCATATACATTTACGCGAGACATTTTACTAGTATGTCCATGAGACAGAAAACGGAGCATCGTGTTTTTGTCACTAAAGAGATATTAATGAACCGCAGATAGGGCAGCTAAGTACGATTCCACCGAAGCAAAGAACGCGAGAAGCGGTCCAAGACTACATCAGACGGAAAAAAGATCTACCACATGAAGCATTCAAAGGAGGGTTCATTTTAGAAAAGCTAGCCGCCCCATTGTCAACCGGCCACATAAAGTTGAACTCAACAAATGTTGACAACAACCCTTCAATTACCTTCAACTACTTCAACCACCCCGAGGATCTTCGCCGATGTGTCGAAGGCATTCGGATGGCCACAAAGATCGTGCAGTCAAAGTACTTCACGAACTTCACGCAGTGCGATAAGGAGACACAAGAAAAGATCCTTAACTCGAGCATCGGTGCTAACGTGAACCTTATACCTAGACACACCAATGACAACACGTCACTTGAGCAGTTTTGTAAGGACACCGTGATTACTATTTGGCATTATCATGGTGGCTGCCATGTCGGTAAAGTTGTTAGCCCGGAATATAAAGTACTTGGTGTTGAAAGGCTTCGGGTTGTTGATGGTTCGACTTTTGATGAGTCGCCTGGGACTAATCCTCAAGCTACGGTCTTAATGATGGGAAGGTAGGACTGTAGGAAAGACATTGATTTGTGAAATTTAATGATGTTTTTTTTTAATGTTTGACGTAATTTTTGCAGGTATATGGGGGTGCAGATACTGAGAGAAAGATCCGGGAAGGCAGCTGGTGTTTAATTAAGGAATTGAAGAGAAGAATTGTCATATAGTTGTTAGTCTAATTACGAACTAAATTAATGTGTAATTTAATTAGCTAATATATTGTTAATCATATGTAATCACTTGTGTGATTATGTTGAAAATGTCCAGTTTATGTGTGATATTGTAACTCTTTCACTTTATTCAATTTTGTTTTTGTTTTTTTTTTTTTTTTTTGTTTCTTGGTTTTTCAGAAGAAACATATGAAAATTGAATAAATGACAAAAAAGATTTGGCAATCTTAACAGATGAACATGTGGAGCCTATATATTTATTGTGGTAGATGATATATCAAAAGTTGATGTGGTCTCGTTAGAAACCTTTAAGATCATATCATCACGTTCTGCGTATGCATTGGATTACTTTTGACAAAGCGGACTGTTGAGGCGATTGATTTTTTTTATGTTTGGAATGAAACTATTGAATTTTGGTATTTTTGACTCTTTTCCTATCGGAAACAGCCCAATAATTAAAAAAAACGTCTTTTAGGACCTCAATTTTGTGTTTTTCTATTTCTAGAGATTACATTGCAATTTTTTAGAAGTATGTGGTTGTATGTTATTTTCGGAATTTTGACCCTATTTTCCATGGACTATTTATATTCTGGTTAGATACTCAATTTATAGTTTTGAATGAAATATATCGAATTTTAATTCAGTTTTTCTTATTATCTTAGAAAAGAACATATGTTTACAAGGTTTTTAGAGAGTCGGCATATCTTGCGAGATTAACGGATTTTGATTATTAATCTAAGCTCACACCGGAACCACTTTATAACTTTGCATTAACCATAACCAAAGTGTCACATCATGCGTTATGATTGTTAGGTGCCAGAATTAGTACCAGATTATCAGAACCATTACATCTGTCTTTCCCTTGGAGAACAACTATACTACGTATCAATTACACTGTAATAAAAGACAGGGGACCAATCTGCAAATTATTAAGGAGGTAGTTGACAAGAATCATGAAATTGGGGACATTTTGAGGCAAATGATGTTCTTAAATGGGAAGTTGTTCGTAGGTATCATAAAAAGGGAAAGTAGTTATGGTAATAAATAAAGTTTTATCATGTTAGTTAAACTCAACTGATATGTCTGCTTTTTTGAGAACTCAACTGTCGTTATTAACTTAACAAATTAATTTCTCGATTATCTGACTGACTTTCGATTTGTTGGAGTTCAATGGGAAAAGGAGAACAAACAAATTGACAGAATAAAACTGCTGTTGAAATAGATATATTCTAAAAGAAAGAATTGATGTATTATTAACCCTGATATTAATTAATTGACACCAAATGACTACATTATATAGAAAACAGAAGATAAACTAACCAACAAGAAAAAAAGGAAAATATAATCTGATCAAAGACTTAAGTAATATTATTCAAAATAAATGACACAGAATAAAAAAAAATCAGCAGACTCGGTCAATAATTCAACACGAATCCAATTACATAGTTAAGAACATTATCAACACATACTTCAAAACCTGGACAAAAATTCTTAGAAGCTTGCATCAATATGTACAAAAAAGAAATTCTTTAAAACGGAAAAATTCAATTGTTTCGAGGCCAAAATCTAAGCGAAAATCCATGCTCGCTCACGCTGCCTCGGGACAAACTTCTCAATCTCTGCAAGAACGGGCTTCTCCTTCCCGTTCTCAAAGGCCCCGAACAGGAATGCCCCGTTAAATACCGAAACTCCTGCTCCTCGAATCCCACAGATGCACTGAACAACTCGGATGTTGATAAAGGAAGTTGTCGATTATCACCCGAAAATCTCTTGCTCTTGCTATCTACATCGATAATAAGATTCTCTCGGCTCAAGCTTCTAGAAAGTTGGTCCTTATTTTCGTCAAACTCGTTGCACACAAGCTTTAAGGCTTGGACAACTTCACCCATGAAAGGACGGTGCGATACTTCAGGTTGCACACACATTGAAGCGATTGCCGCTACTTTAGATATCGTATCATACGAGACGGTTGACTTTATGGTCGGGTCAACAATCATTTCCAATCCTTCCTTGCTTGTGAGGAGCGGCCGAGAGTAGGCGACGAGGTTTTCTTGACCTGGCGGTTGACTGAAGTCAACGGGCTTTCGCCCCGTTAGGAGTTCGAGTAGTACAACGCCGTAACTATAGACATCGCTCTTTACTAGTAGATGTCCTGTCATTGCATACTCGGGAGCCAAATAACTGAAAACGAAAGCGATAGGTTAAACCGAAGAAAACGAAGTTTAAACTTTGAAGAAAGAATTATGAATCGTTACCCGAAAGTTCCCATAACGTGAGTTGAGATGTGCTTGTTTTCCTCTTCCATTGCGGCTCGAGCTAGCCCGAAATCCGAAACTTTAGGTGTGAAATCATGTTCTAACAAAATGTTACTTGATTTGAAGTCTCGATGTATCACTCTAGGGCTTGAATCTTCGTGCAAATAGGCCAAGCCTCGAGCCGCGCCTAGCGCGATCTTCATTCGAGCATCCCAGTCTAGCGGGCCTGCTCTCTTGTCAATTCCTGAGACAGAATAAAAACAAAAAACACAAGTTTAGTAAACTTTTCGAAAAAAAAGAAAAGTTCGACTATGGCTACTCGAGAGCAAGTTCAACGAGATCGCAGAAAGCCCGATAGATTTTCTCCTTAGTTGGACATTTATTTTACTTTTGTTGCTCTTTTTCTTTTTTTCCTTCGTTTTTTTGTACTTTTCTTTTTCATTTAATATTATTAGAGTCCGGTTTTCCCGGTCTCGACTTTATTCAAAAAGTAAACTTTTCGAAAAATTTGGAAGCACAAAACCGTAAGATTTTTATATTTACCATGTAAATGAGATTCGACACTTCCATTTGCGATAAGTTCGTAGACAAGGCATCGCGCATTCTCCTCAGTGCAAATTCCAATCAATTTAACGAGATTTCTATGATGCAAGCGGCTAAGCATTTCAACTTCTGCTAAAAATTCTCGGGTACCATGTTGACCTTCTCTCTTCAAAACCTTCACAGCCACCATTCGTTCATCTTCCAGTTTACCGCTATATACAAGTCCGAAGCCTCCTTCTCCGAGGACTTGAGAAGGATCGAAGTTATTCGTGGCCTTTTCTATGTCGTTAAAGGCGAAAACTTTAGCGGATCCAGCATATGTCATTGTGCCAGAACCGAATGACATTGACGCGAAACTCAGCTTATTCCCGGTAATCGTTGGCCCAGAAGCCTCTGCCAAGCATATAAATAACAAAAAGAAAATGAATTCTGAGTTGAAAATTGAAAACCAAATTTAGAATGGTGAAATGCATCACCAGCTCCCTCAACTTGTCTCATTTTGCCCACTGGCCCTTTACTTTGAAAAGTCCTCAATCACAAAAATGACTTCTTTAAGTCAAATCAACAAGGAAAATTGGTGCATTTTTACCAAGTTGAGGGAGTTACAGGACCTTTTCAAAGTTCAAGGGCGCGGTAGGCGAAATTAGACAAGTTGAGGGAGCTGGTGATGTATTTAACCATTTAGAATTAGTAACTTCACCAAATTGCCTACCCTGGGGTTTCTCTAGGGAGGCATTTAAATTTTGCGGAACTTGCGGAGGTTGACGAACACAATTCCCGCATTTCAACACCAATAGCCACGCAATCGCCACACAAGCACACAATGCAGCAAAACTAGATAGAACTATAAGAGCCACAATGCCTCCAACAATCCCGTGATTTCTTCTTCTCGGCACGTCAACCCCTAAAGGTTTGTCGATTTCTCCTTTAGGGCCACGGCCTAGCAATGGTTTGTTATCAATCGTCGAAATGCTCAGAGGAGAAGGTGGCGAGGGAGGAAGACCTGAAAATAAGACCTTCATAAGTGAGTATAATACTATAATATTTAATGCTATCCGTAAAAATGTTCAAAGAGGATCGACATATATAACCTGGATAGCGAACGTATAATACTTGGTAGGTGCCAAAGAGGGAAGGCTTTACGAGAACCTTTTTGTTCCAGAATTTCTCGTAGATCGAAAATGCAGTTGCATCGCCGAATTTTACTCCCTCGGGTACTAGATTTATTAAAACGGTGGTTTTCTCAAGCTGTTGAGTAGCTGCATTTGCGCCCATAATGCGAACTTGGCAATTGTTTAGTGCAACACTTGCCCCGATTTCCTTGGCAAGCTCTGTCACCAATGTGAAGAACGTGTATATCGGAATGTCGAGCTGGAGTTTGACTTGGATTGGCCACACGCACCCGCAAAATGTCCCGGGAGGCGTGTAAGTTAGCGGGTCGGTGCAAGTTAGCGACGGACAATCTGCAAGAAAGACGAAATCTTTAACATAAGGATAACGAAATTTCGAAGTGATAGAGACATGGCTACCTTGATTAGGAGGTGGAGGCGGTAAAGACATAATTGGATTCTTCGTCTTCTTCAAGTGAGAACCCAATGGCGATGTCGTGGGTGGATGACCTGGTACTTGCATAGACAAAACATTTTCTCAGTGATTCATTTATACAAAGTAAGACAAATTTTCAACTAAATACCAAAATGTGTGTATTGTCGTACTATTGAAATGGCTGGATTGATGAGTTGGCGATGATGCGGGCACAAGAGGATCCCAACTCATCGATGAAGGAGATGGGGAACTGAATGAAGGGCCTAAATGAGCTATACAATCCATAAGAAGTATTAAGAAGTTGTGTAAAATGTTTTATCATAAACAAAAAAACTGAACTTGTATCAAATGAGACGATTCGGTAATACCATGATGATTCCTTATATGATGATTATGATGATTTCTGTGAACCGAAACGAAATGATGACTTCCATATTGATTCGAAGGTGGAAGCGCAATACTCGGAGGATGAGCTACACAACAAGAAAGGTTCTGTCCTTAAATTTATCAAAACTACATCTATATGTTTTACAAGTGGAAGATAATGACAGATTTGCCCTCGTACCGTTATTCGCAAAGTGATCCATGGATGAGGAAACGTGGTATGGTTTGTTACGGGGTAAAGTTTTTAGCTTTCCATGGCTAGAAGGAGCTTGTTTAGGAGAAAATGCAGGATCTGAAGCAAAGAAATTAGTTAAGACTTTTTTAGAGCCAATTGAACATGCTGTTTTGTTAACAGTAACAATTGATTAATCCAAATCAAACAAAAATTTGTTCCTGACTATTGGATTACATGTCATTAAACTGTTTTTTTAACAGTGTTTAAAGAATTAGCTACTGTTTGGATAAAGCTTCAAAGCTTTGAATTGACCTTAGAGAAACTAATGTAAGATTCTGCAGAATCAGCAATGCACCATCAAATTACGCTATAAAAATCAGATTCAGCGAATTCCCCTAATCAGATTCAGATACCAATTAAATGCAGGGATAATAATTGATTCAAAGAAAATCAAACTTATTTACCTGCAGATCCAAGAAGTGATAAACCAGATATGAACAGCAGCCAAAAACCCCCCATTTTCACACCTGAAAAAGATACAAGATCAAACAGGAGATGGGTATTACTTAAAGAAAATATAACTACAAAAGGAAACCAATAAAACTCAAAAGAAGAAGACCCACATACAGTACAAGACAAGTAATGAAACCAGAAATAATTAGGTGGGAAAGAACCTAAAATTGTACTTCTCCTTCTCTGTAAAGATAAAAGAATTCTTCAAGAATGAGAATAAAAATTGGAGCATTAATGAGTTACAGGTGAGGATTAATTGCTAAAACTTGATCAATAACAAAGAAAAGTAATCCACCATTAATGGACTAAGAGAATGACATTTTGAGCAAGAAAGATGATTGGTTATTTGAGAGAGGAAAGCGAATTTCAAGTGTGAAATTGTTCTTAAACAAGCGTAATCATGTTTGAAAATGGAGGAATTGTTTAAATTCTTTAATGAGGTTATTTATTTTAAGCTAATAATTGGGAAAAGTATATGCAACATGAGAATTATTGGGTTTAAACATGATGGAATCGTGTCTTATTTTGAGTAGAATTGAATAGTTTACATCATTACTATTATTATAATGTGTGTTTCATACTTTATGGTATTAGTTTGACTTGTGTCTCTTTTCTAAATCAACCTTTTTATAGATCAATTAATCTACTTAACTACTCATAATGCCTTTTTCTTTTTGTTTATGTACATTGACCAATCATCTCTTTTATTCTTCTTTATAAACTTTATGTTTATAGTTGTATATAACTAAGATACTTAACCAGTTAGGCATTGTTCTTTTTAACTTCTGAAAATTGAACTGAATTAAATTTAACTAAACTTATTTTAGTGTAAATTTATAACTACACATTAGGGGAGAGCAGAATTCGATTCGGTTCGAAAACCAAACCGAACTGAAAACCGAAAATCCAAAAAAGTGAGAACCGAAAACCGAACCGAATTAATTTCGGTTCGGTTCGGTTCAGTTCGAAACATGGTTAAACCAAAAATGATAAAAAAATTGTTAAAAATTCTACTTTCCGAAAGGCCTAAACTGATGCAGCGGTCTATGAAAAACTTCGAAACGATAAATTAATAATCAAATTATGAATAAATTGCAACTTCAACGATCGAAAAGCGACTGAGTTCACACCGCAGTGAATTTGAATCGTTGGCCCGTAAACACATAAAAACTAACGGTAACAAAATTTGGCAAAATCCACATTCAATACTAATAATCACAATTCAACTAATAAATAATAGTGATGTCATTGTTAAAATCAAATTGAAAAATTAATTGAGAACAAAAATTAAAATTGACATTGTTTTTCTCTTATAAATAAGCTAGGAAAACTCCTGTTAAAAGCCCGGAATTGAAAGACAAGCACAGAAACTTTTAAAAAATTGCAGTTAGGTCCCTAAAATCGGAAAAACGCAAAATTGAAGGCCTAAACGATGTTTTTTGGCCCATTTCCGATGAGAAAACATATAAAAAAGCCAAAATCTAACAACCCCTAAATCTCAAAAAACGCCTACAATATGCATAAAACCGAAAATGCATAGAACAATGGCCAAAATTGATGAATCAAAAATGAAAATATGGATTTTCGGTTTGGTTCTATGGATTTTCGGTTTTTTTATCCAAAAACCGAAAACCGAACCGAACCAAAAATATGGAAAATGCATGAACCAAAAACCGAACCGAATGAATTCGGTTCGGTTTGGTTTCTCGGTTCGGTTCGGTTTTAAAATATTTTGCTCTCCCCTACATGTAGTTTAGGATATGAGCCTCGAAATTGAAGCTTCGTGGTAAAAACACAAATGAGCTAATTAGCTTCAAATTTTTCATACAAAGCTTAATTTACCGCAATATTAATGAAAATACGGAGAGCTCGTCTGCTTGGCGGAAGCCTATTCCGTGAAATAAGAGAAAATAAATAAAATATGATAAAATATTTGCCTAAATTTCGTAGATGGACAAAATAGTTATTTTTAGATACCGTAGAATTCATGAAGGGTCTGTTTGGTATTACTTTTCAAGCTGCTGTCTCAATAAGTTGCTCTCACAAACCTTTTATATAATTATATATTTTGGTTGTGAACAACATATTTTAGTCCTCCATATTATTTAATTAGGAGTTGTTTGACTTGTTTTTTTCTAAAATCAACTCTGCTGCTTATAGGAAAAGGTTGAAAATAGAGTTTTTCAGAAAAACAGTGTGGGAAAGCACAGTCAAACTGACCCGAAATAGTTATTCTTTCTCAGAAGGAATTTCTATTTCATCATTTCTATAGTATTAAAGAATAGTTATTTCGTCCGATGATGGATTCAAGACAAATAATCCACTATTTTACAACATTTTTACATTCATTTTCTTCTTATTCCACGGAATAACCATCTCGCCAACCATACGAACCGAAGGGTATGGAATTGAATTGAGCATGACATTTTGTATTACTCGTCTATAATTTCTGGAATTGATACATTAATAAAAGTGATGGGTAGTGAAGATAACATGACATAATTTGGTGCCGTATACGTCTCTTCTTTCTCATATATATACGGTTTGAAATGCAGCCTCCCTTCTCTTCTCTTCTCTTCTATTATTTATATTTAACTACCTTTTCTTTCTCAACAGTAATTCCACATGCCTCCTTACTTGCTTTTCTTTGCTTTGGCTGCCGCCTACCCTTTTTCTAAACAACATATATATCTCTCTCTTTTTTATTTCCTTTTTATTAAAACAGTACAATAGTACAATATAATACATTTCATTTATATTATTTCTAATTTTGAAATGGAAAATTACCCCATGTTTCTACTTTCTCCTGCAGATACTGCTACTACTACTACTTCATCTGCATCATTAGAGATGCCTACCCAATTCAATGGTGAAGATGATGTGAAGCCACAGAATCCAACGGTCATCAATCATCATTTGGATGCTCAAAATGTTGCTAACGAAAGCTCAAGCAGTACAAGTTCAGAAATAGGGAAGAAAGTGGTAAAAAATGAGACAAGAAAGCACAGATTTGCATTCCAAACAAGGAGCCATGTTGACATCTTAGATGATGGGTATAGATGGCGGAAATATGGCCAGAAGACTGTTAAAAACACTAAATTCCCAAGGTTAGCTCTTTCATTGAATTACCACAACAAATTTCTGAATAATAAAAAAAAGCACTTCTACATAGTATATTTAAAAAAAATCTAGCATTTCTTGTAGTGTAGTTTTCATATTGTTCTTGAACTTCGTAAGCAATATCCATGTATATGTAACACCAAAAACATAATCACTGTGGTTAGGATTACTTCATCAACATAAGCAGCAAATCCCCGCACACCCAAATATGTGATGCATGAATTCACATCATCTCGGTTGGTCCAACAACATTAATGCTCATGTGACTTTCATAAGTATCATGTAGGGGTTCATATAAGAAGCCAAAAGATACCCGATATAGTTAGAATTGTCTCGTCAATATAAGCAACATTATTCGAAACAATGTGTAATTCCAACCAACCCGCCAAACGTACTTTAACTTTTAGAAATGTATGGAGGAATTTAATTAAGTTGAGGGTTAATTTGAAGCGAAATATAAATGTGAGTGCAGAAGTTACTACAAGTGCACAACTAAAGGATGCAACGTGAAGAAGCAAGTACAAAGAGATTCAAAGGATGAAGAGATTGTGATTACTACTTATGATGGCATCCATAATCATCCTATTCACAATTCCACTTCTGATAACTTTGAAGACATCCTTACTCAAATGCATTCTCACTCTTTTAGATTTTAAGTTTAGACAACTTTGTTGTAATTTCATATCATGTTTGTGAAAAAAATTGAAGTGGATTTGATTCATGTAATATATGTAATTATGGTTCAATACAGCAATGAAGTTAAACTTATCTAAACGAAAACTAATAAACTAAATTTTAAGTTGAAACTTAGTTACGAGAATAAAGAATGGTCACAAAAGTATCTATTGTACGTGACAATTTACCATAAATCATCACAAAACTATTTTGTGTTACAATAAAATTTATTGTAACGTATAACATACTACTTGTTACAACATTTTTGTTGATACCTAAATTATTGTCACATATTATTTTTTTAGTCTCAATTTGTTTTATATTTTGAGTCTACCAGCTTAAATTGATGTACATTCAAATGTTTATATACGCTAAGGACTCTGAAGTTTGATTAGTGCGGATTGAGATTTTCTAGAGGTTGAATTTAGTGACTCAATATATTTTTTACTTAATTGATTTGGTGTTTTATCTTTCACGTGTGAAGCTAAAAATGTACAATATTTTTAAAAAATTTGCCTTGGCCTTACATAGTAACATTTAAGACATGCCTTAAGAACAATATAAGGTATGACATACAACTCAATTGACCATGCAGGAGTAATTGTGAAAAAAGCTACACTAAATACATGTGTAGGGAGTGTTAAGAGTCTTGGCTTATGTTATCATTGGATCAAGTTTTAAATTACTAATCCAATAACTGTGAAAGTTAATAAACATTAATTACACCTCCATGTGGTTACATGGTTTTTTACTAAGTAATCATTACTTTGTCATTGCTCAATCGTGTGAAATTTAATCCATACCATAGTAAGGTAACCTTTTTTTTATAAGGGTATTGCCAATTACAGAGGAATTGGAATATTAACAAAATCAGTTTTTCAATGTAATTTTACAAAATAACTTGGGGTTCTAAAACAAGAGAGACATATGAAGCAACTAATATAATCGGAAGTCTCATGATTACGGACTGTTAAATATTTATAATCATGGTTTTGATATTTGGAACTGAAGTTAAGATACAAAGAGCAATGATAATGGACAATTTGAAAAAGGAACATAAACATCTATAAAAAGGAAACAAAACAAGATAATAAAATATACTAAAAAGAGATCATGTTGGTACTAAAAACATAACCTCATCACCATAACCGCAAACTCTCCAAACTGTAATAACACCAATCACACAAACACTTAGTCCAAATCCAAACCATCCTTTAGGTTCCTTTAAACCCATTCCCTTAATTCCTCCAACTTCAACTTCCTTCTCTCCTTCACTCACTGTTTCTTTATCCATACACTCATCACATACATAAGAATCAGAAGACAATGATGAAGGCGAATTAGAAACACTCTTATTTTCGATGTTTTTAATGTTGCCATTTTCATGATCAGCATAATTGTAGGAACAAATGGGTTTCATGTTGTCCCAGAAGTTGATGCCCTTCAAATTGCCTGATTCGAATGCTTCTTTTGTGTCTGATTTTATAAACTCTTCAATGGCATACTCATTGTTCCTGATCTTCCACTTGCCGAATCCAAATTCGGAAGGGGTTTTCTTTTGTTGAAGTGAAAACAACGGATTTTGTGGGGAGTTATTAAGGGAATGGATGCCTTGGACTGTTGTTCTTAAGTCTGATAATGATCTACATTTGTTGATGGTTTTAGGGCTTGATTTTTTTGTTTGTTTGGAGGAGTTTCGGAGTTTTTCTTCTTTGTTTGGTCTTTCCATTTTTGGTTTGTGTATTGCACTCTAGATTTTACTGGATTCCGTTTTATAGCACGAAGATAATAACCGCCCACTATCTGATTGTCTTTGAAGTTCAGTTATAGGATGAGATTACTAATGAGATAACCAACCATGCAAGAAAAATCCGGGCCATTAGAAAGATTCTTTTACTAATCTTAATTGGCCCAATTCAAATATTTAACCAATGAATACGATTTCATCAGCAACTAAGAAAATCCTTCAAATGTGTAATGTGTTGGAGCAATATATTAAAACGGATTCAAAGACTACAACAGAAATCTAGTTTTCGAGGCATAACTTGATAAATAGATTCATTCATCAGCAACAAAACAGAATCTGAGAAAGCTGTAGAAAACCCGGGAAAGAACTGTTAACTGTCCTAAATTAAAATAAAGTTTGCTTCAACTGGGTCAATTTCTCTTAGCAAAGAATGTGGTGACTTAAACATATTCATTATGTAGGAGGAGAGATGTCCTCTATTATGCCTTTCCCGTCCTTGGCATCGAAGAAGAAGAAATTCTTCAGGGGATCGCCTTTGCCTGATATCGCTTTTATGACCTCCTAAACGGAGTTTTCAGAATCAAATGCAGCAAAACAAATGGAGGAAAGAAATAATAGTAAAACTACCTGCCCAAGGATTCCTCCAACAATGGCGCAAACTGGGGGAAACTCCGTTTTACTTGTAACCAACCGCTCAACGAGAGTATTGGGAATATGAGATTCGTTCAAAGACTGAAAGGATCGAGATTAGCATCAGAATAAGGATACCCACCCATAGGACAAATGACCAAATACTACAGAGAAAAAATACCTGTGCCTCGCATAACTCTTTTTTCAAGTTGAGAACGGCAGGAAGATCCGCAATAGAAATTTCTCCGGGGTTTCGTCCCTCGGCCTCTTCGAACTTCTCGATCACTGCAAAAACATTGGATACAAACGTAATTGAAAGAGCCGTTTTTTAAAATCAGCACCGCCAAATACTTTGAATACCCATAGTTCCGTGAAATCTCACTTGTGTTTTCACGGCAAGATAAGCAAAACACAATTTCCATCTAAAAATAATGAAAGAAATCCTTAAAAGCGATATCAGAACACAACAAAGACCTAGCCGGGATAATGCGTCATTATTATCTTTTGAGTTTTTACATTTCTATCCCAAGTAAACAAAGGAGAATAAAATAAGCAATCACACCTCTCATAGCCAAGTAAAGCTTTGACACTTTCCTGGGAAGTGCTTTCCAAGGTACTGAAATAGATTCCTGCAATCAAGTATACAACAATTAATAAACCATAGAGCTGAAATGCATTATATCACTAGGATATTAGCTAGAAACACAACTGTAAATTCAAAACATTAACACTGCCTGTCCAAATAGTGGAGTAGAAATCCAAAAGCAATAACTTTGAACTTGATTACATAATTAAATATTATGCAAAACCTTATTGAATTCCATAACCCATGGTTAGTACTTAGTAGTAATCAAGAAAACACCATACCAACAGCTTATATTTTTAATATTATACACATTTCTAACCTCCCATCCAAAATGATTCTAAGAAACAGGGCATGCTGAGCAGAGAGCTGGCATTGACCAATTCGGGTTAACACACTCAGGCTATGTTCTTTTCAACTTATTTGACAGCCCATTCAGTTCAGTTTCGGTTCAGTTTCATTTAAATTTCAATTTATATATTACAGTAATTCTATATTGACACCAATTGTTTAACACCCGTTAACACCATACAATCTCCACCATCCATCTTGTTTTCATCTTATGGTGGAGATCTAACTACCCAAAGATGAATGGTAGAGATTATAAAGTGTAAATAGGTGTTAAACAAACTGGTGTCAATAAAGAATTACTGATATTATTAAAGTAATTATAAATATATATATTATTAGAATGAGAAAATAAAATAAAAATATTAATCATAAATAAAATAAATAGTAATTAATAAAAATTATTTAAGAATATTATTAATAATATGTTAGAATTTGATTATTTATTATCGTTAATAACGAATAACTTTGTTTGATAATAAATAAATAGACAAAATAATAAATTATAAATTATTAAAAAGCATACCCTTTACAATATAATTAAAAAATATTACAATATTATAATTCATGGTTAGGTTAATTTTTCTAATTCAATCTACGTTAATGTCGTCATTTTTACTATACTCATCGACATGTTGGATGTTGCTTTGATTCATCTCCCAAATTTGTTGTACAATAGAATTCTGCATTACTAACAATATAATTGAGAAATATTACAATATTATAATTCATTGTTAGCTTAATTTTTCTAATTCAAACTTCGTCCATGTCGTTATTTTCACCATCCTCATCGACATGTTGAATATTGTTTTGGTTCATCTCCCAAATTTGTTGTACAATAAAATTCCGCACTACTAACTTAATTACTTTTTTCATTTTGTAGTATTTTTAATTAAACTACATTTGTCCCAAAATAATATTACAAAGTGTGGTTTTCGTTAATACTAAAAAAGTTAAGCATCCAACAAAATATCATAATAAAATTAATGA
>CATIWQ010266087.1:0-14592 GCA_949673415.1 Euphorbia schlechtendalii | reverse complement strand
CTTACAACTTTGCTTTGCTTTCTACTTATACTTTCTATTTCAAAGTTTATGATATGTCTATGTGTCATAATGCATATTTCATGTTGAGTCTTTTATATTAATCAAGTTATATGCCTTTGAGTTAACTTTAAGAGTAGTTTTGGGGTTAATGAGATTGTGTATAATCACTGGATCTGTGATTTTAACACTGTTTAGTGAGCTAACATATTTGGAATGGTAACTTGCTAAATGTGACTACGTGAGAGTGACCCGTACTAAGCATAGTAATATTGTTGTCTAGGTTTATATAATCGTCTTAATTCGTTTGCACTAGATTTAGAAAAGTCAATTTATGTGTTATTCTGCGGTGAATCATTGAACATCTGAGTGTTTAGAACCGATTATGTTAAATTAGTCTAGTGAACGTAATGACTTTGTTGAACTTGCATGTTTTCTTTGCTATACTTATTTCATAGGAAACATCTATATATATAGAAATCTCTAGTCTTCCATACATATATCTATCCATTCTTCATTCTAATCCTCCCAACTAAAATCCAAAAATATTTTATTTTCTTTATTTCATTTTTCTTGTTGATCTTTAGAGCTAGTCCTTCCCTGTGGGATCGATATCTTTTAAAACTACATCTTAACTGTATACTTGTAGTGGTCACCATTTTTTTATTTAGATAAGCGGTATTGACAACACCAGTTCATATTTTGAACTTATGTCTTATAGGTAGGAAAGTGGGAGATAATGTTTTTGGCTTGATTATTAAATAAAAAATCCTAGGAGTTATTAAAGTCGAAACCTTGCGAACACCGCACTAGCCAGATTTATTCTCAATCCCTCCGCTCCATTTCATGTGATCATTTTGGTTATACAACCAGCCATGATCACACGAGGGGCATCTATGAGCACGGGATTTTGTACCAGCTCGCGTTTTCGATGATGACGGATTTTCAGGATTTTTATCCTTGAATTACACAATTTTCGATTCTTTGAAGATCTCCAAATGGGAAAGTTCCTCGTCATCAAATTGCGAAAAATAAAAACCTTTATTTAAAAATAAAAAAATATAAATTTAACATATCGAAAAAAACCTGACTAAATTGGGCTCGCTGAACGGACGAGCCTAGTGCGTCGGCTCGCTGAAATTCCAGCGAGCCATGAAGGCTTGCTGGATTTTCAGGAAAATTCTGGCGAGCGTGGTTTACCCCTATAAATACGGGGTTCATTTTGGATTGAAGGGGGCAAAAAATCAGAGAAAAATTCTATTTTCATGAGAAATAACGAGAAAAATCAAGAAAATATTCTCGGGTCTAAAACAAATCAAGAAAATAATTTGAATCTAAAACACGTTTAGATTCCGAAACTTTTGATTTTCAAATCAACTTTCTTCATTTACTTTTTCTTCTAAAAACCTTAGATATTCTCGGGTCTAAAACAAATTTAGAACCTGAGTTTGATTATATTTTAGATAAATAAACATTTATTTTCCGCACAAACACAACTGAAAGATGAACAAGGAATGCTCTCGACGATCATACGGATACGTTGAAATGGATTCATGTCGAAAGGGTAAGCCTTTGAGTTTCTAGAGCTGCTTCATCTCGTGCTTCTTGTATATTTCTTATTTCCATGTTATATGTGGACCTAGGAATTTTTTATTTTCTTTTATTGTATAAATGTTGTAATACTTTTTCTTCATCTTTAATTTCTGTTAGGATACCCCCACAAAGGGAATAAAATTTATTCCCGGATAACAGACCTCACATTTTGTCATGCGATCATTTTCACTAATTAAAAATCACCAACATACTTGTAAATAAAATAAATTGTTTTATTTCTAAATAAGAAATTTTCAATTGTCGACGTTTTAATTAGGCCACATGGGCCTCATCAAAGTCAAATCGAATATACTTGCAAATATTATGCCATATCTTGTACTAACCTTTGTGGGTGTAGGTTGATTAGGATTAGATGTATGCCTAGGATTTTATTTTCCTTTCAAGTATTGCAAATATTATTTTTGGGAAATGTAATAATTAGTTTAGGTGGGTGGTTGCATCCCTCGAGGCTTTGTAATTTTTAGTCTTTACTTTTCTGCATTTATTTATCGCTTTATGTATGGATTCATCGCTTTCCAACTATGTGAATCATGCATTATAACTCCAAAACGACATAAGTGCGAATATGCACAATTAAAAAAATATGGTTTTCTATAGATGTAATATAATGTGATCTAATAAGAAATAAGCCAATTATCCCGGACCCGAATCTCTGTGTCTTAGTGGGTCGTTCCCCGGACCTTAAGCCTCACAAGACTCTAATTCCTGGAAGAGCTAATCCAGGTGGCGACTCTACTCTAAGAATGGCGGATTCGGGTTTGACCGATCGAAAAATGTTTTCGCTTTCTCAATCCAACTTTTCCCCGGGTCCACAAATTAATTTTTAACTTAAACACCCCGGTGGATCGCGCCTATCATTCCACGCACTCTCGGCCCATAACTAGTTGTTCTCAAATGATTATTCTCGAATTAGTAGGGATCTAGTCCCCAGCTTAGAAAATGCTTTTATTCACTCATAGATATCGCAAGATAATAACTATTGGGTTGTTCTTATACTGAATTCCATGTTTAATGTGGCGAATGTGCAACAAATTCAATGAGTACCAATCCCATGGTTTCAGGTACATGATTCATATTTTTGGTGGGATGGGCTTCATGGAAATTTCATTATCAAGTCTTGTTACTATGCAATGCTAGCTCAATCTTCTTTTGCAACTATGCCGTCTAACTTCATAGACCAATCATGGATTTCCATTACAAAACTAAAACTTCTAGCTCAAATATCTTTGTTTTTATGGAGGGTTGTAATTGAATCTCTTCCAACAATGACCATACTCAGACAGAAGTGAGTAATGGTGGATCAACGATGCCCTGTATATGGAGAAGGATTTGAAGATACATATCCTTCAATTGTATCCTCTAACTTTGCAAGGGTGGTGTGGTCAGAGGTATTCGAAGAGGGTTGGCTAGTCTCGATTTTGAACATAAAAAGCTGGTGGGCATGGGCAAGTACTCAAAGATTGGTAAAAGTAGAAAAAGTGGTAAGTACAATGTGGGCAATATGGGCTAGGTGTAATCATTGGGAGTGGAATGCAAATTTTTCAGTCACTTTGCTTGTAATTCAACACGGTCAAGGATTTCTAAATGAATGGAGCTCGACAAACTCAACTGCAATGAACCCAAGTCCCTCGATACAACAACAAAATTGGAAAAAACCACCTCCAAATTGGTTAAAATGCAATGTTGAGGGAAGTACTCTAGAAGGAGGCATGGTGTCATGTCATGGTTGTGTATTAAGAGATCACATGAGAGATTTTATTTTTGCAAATGCCTCAGTTTTGTCAGGTACCGGGAATGCATTTGTTGCCGAAACTTTGAGTTGCCGCGAGGCACTCAGTTGGCTTAAATACCACCACTGTGATAGAATTGTTCTTCAGCTTGATGCCATTAACGTAGTTAGTGCCCTTAATAATTATGTTTCAATTCTAGGTCATATTGGTTCTGTTTTGCATGATTGTAAACAACTTTTACTTTGTTTTTTTAGTATTGTGATTGTCTATGCTAGTAGGTCTGCAAATCAAGATGCTTATTTGTTAGATAGAGCAGTTGGTTCATCAACATGTAGGAGTTCTTGGCTATATGCTTGCCCACCTTTGATTAGGGCTGTCATTGACTCTGATCAAATATAATGGACTAGTTTTCTCATTCAAAGAAAATATATGGGGCCTTTAAATTTTTTTGTAATTATAACTTTCAATCTTTAATTAATCAATAATATTGAACTTTGAGTTTGTTAACCTTTAAGTTTTATCTTGAGAATTCCTTAGAAAAATCTTATTTTCCAACAAATGTGACTTGTGAATTTCCTTATCTTATTTTATAACAAGTTTAGCTTGTGAATTTTTTCTTTTTTGATTTTAGGTTAAAACCTTCAACACCACCTTCAGAATATTTATCAAGTGGTATTGGAGCCCAAAGCTTCTTCTAGAGAACACTCATGATAGCATGATCCAGTCAAGAACATTGTTAGAGTCATTGGATTATCTTGAATAAACATTTGATAAGCATATTAAAAATTTCCTACGAGATATCTTGAATGCTCTCAATTTACAAGCAGTGCTTCCACAAAGAGTTAATGGAGTAGTGAATCCAATTCGGCTTGAAAAAAAGAAAAAAACTTCTATTTTGATAGAATAAAATTTGATGTTACTCAATCAAATCCAACTTACCACAAATGCAAGTTCTTGAAGAAAATCCTAAAATTTTAATGTGAACGAGTTAAGTATTCACAATTCTCACTTAATCCATGAGAATAATGAAAAAGAATCTAGAATTTATATTGAAAAGCATTAGATTGAGTATGGAGGAAGAAAGAAAATAAATATGGGTGGATATGGATTTGTAAGAGCAGAATACCAACTACCACATGATGGTAGATGTGAGGGTGATCCATGTAGAAGGAGAAATGAGCATGAGAGAGTTCATCAAATTAAATATCATAGTAGAGAACATGGTATCGTTAAGAGTTTCATTAAATACATTAGTATTTTAGACAACATGAAAGTGGAACTGGTGACTTACCAATTTACATCTACCTGGTGGAAATAACTTGACAAGAAAGGGAAAAATGGTAGAAGGGAATCTACAAGATCCTGGTCAAGGATAAAGGTCATATCTTGGACAATTTGAACAAAAGGTAAACATTGGCCTAAAAGTATGGTTCCTTCAAGTTCATCAAGTAACCCGGGAGGAAGGTAGAAGGACTTGGCTCATCTCCAACCTCTTCCATATTCTACATGTTCGTTGGAGTCTAATACTTTCTAAAGAAGAGGAGAATGATGAGGACATCCAAAGGCCTTCCGAACCAAAGACATGAATAATTGGAAAATAATTATAATTAATTTCATGCAAATAATTATTTTCCTATAAAAGAATAAAAAAATGCTCATTACTCAAAGTATTGTTTGCAAACCTTAAACGTCATTGGTGAGGTTTTTCAAGTAGAAATTTTAGTGAATGAATGATAGAAATACATATAAAATTTAAACAATTTTTTTTAGCAGATGAGGAATGGTAAGATTGCAATAGCTCTACAGCAGGTTCTGTTGCAGCAACAAAAAAGTAGGTTAGTTAGACAACTTGCTCTTGTAAAATTATGTTACTAAAGTACAATCTTACTTTTCAAAACTAATTAAAAATAAAAATCTATATGAATTTCTTTTAATTCTTCTAAATTATAATTCCAATATAGGAATTAAATCCCATGATAGATCAATGCTTCTAAACTATGTATTGTCATGTACCATGAAATAATCTTTTAATTAAATCCTTTTCTTTACTTAGAATTGTTATATTATCATTCTTTCATCTTTCAACAAATTATGTCATGTTATCTTGGACTAAAATGAATTCAGATAAGCCTAGTATGCTTCACTCTATTTCGTATTTCAAGAGTTGAAAAGAACAAAGTCTTGACCCTTTTTCTCTTCTTTTTTCATATTTGTACTCATTAATTTTAATAACCTTTTTCATTTAGCATAACTCATATCTGAAACATAAATTTTGTATATTAGTAAAATTTTTACAGTACATGTTAAATATTAATCCAAATTTCTTTTATATATTTTGAAGAACGGAGAGAGGGAAACGAGAGAGGGAAGAGATGGCTAAGGAAGTTTCGACGTGGACATAACCCGAGCGTAGAGGGACCATATATATATATATATATATATATATATATATATATATATATATATATATATATATATATATATATCGAGTGATTATCGAGATGAGTCACAAAGTTTTAGATACATGATAAAGTAGCAAGTCTGGATTGGTGAAAGTATCTGAGACTGAAAAACTAAATTTGCCTCTTCTAACAATTGTATAAAAACCAACATAAATAAATGCTTGATAGAAACGGGTCATAAACCGTCAATTGGTTATCGAAGACATATTTGTTCCTCCATTTGCATAATGACAATGCATTGGTGAATCAAAGGGAAGTTCCAAATTCTCTACATAAACCTGGTCTGAGGAACGATTGTCATAGAAGCAAGAAATCTGCAGCAAACATTGACATAGTGAAATCAATTCCTAGCCAACAAAATACCCGAAACTAAACAATGTAGCAACAATGACAGAACAAAATCACATGTTCCAAAGATTCTAGTTACAAACAAAAGGGACACAAGTCATCAATAAAATGTACACCCCTTTGGAAAAGATACGATATTGTTGAAAATCGACCATGAAGTAACAACCACCCAAAAAAGTGATTTTTTGGCTACATACATTTTTTAGATCATCATAAGATTCATGGTAGTTGGGGACCAATGGGGTGTCTTGTAGTAGCCAGAGTAGAAGTTGTAAGTTGATTATGACTTTTCTTTTCCAATATCACAATGCATCCTATCAATAGTGTCGGAAAGGATAAGAGTGGTTTAATGCCATCTTCATTCTAATGGCTGACAATAGCACCATATAAAGTCTAAATGTTGAGATTAGAGGTAAAAAATTATCATTGAAAAAGAGATGGTCATGCTTTGAGAATCCAATTACAAAGCTCAACATAATGAGCGTGACTTGAGATCCTAAGTTTAAGCTTCCAAAGAAACTGATTAATTGCACCATTGTCATATATAAAAATGCAACCCTGCCAAACGCTTGATCATTTTTTTGTTACAAATAATGAAAAGATTGGGAAAGAATGATTGTAGAGGCTAATCTACGATTTAGTTGTCATGCCAAAAGGAGGATGAGTTACCATTTCCTACACGAATTTTACACTTGGAGTAGAAGAAATCCCAATAGCTTTGGTTTCAGTGGTAAGAGAAGACTGGATTCAACCAAATAGGTGAAAGATGTGAGGATTCGGTATTGAAAACATCGAAACAAATTTGGAATCCATGGTGGCTAACACAATAAAAATAGCAAAGTGAGTCTTGGTCCATTAGCCACAACTTCAATAACCATTTTAGTTAAAGGTTGCAATTTACCAATTTAAAATCTCTAATGAACAAGCCCTTAAGTCCGTTGGTAAATATATTATATCCTTGCTAACTTTATAAAACCCGCCAACATCATAATCTTCCTGCCATAATAAATTTTGCATCATCTGAACCAATGTTATATTCATTGATTCAAGCATTTTGAAAAGTGATAATAAATAAATTTAGAGGAAAGAAAGTACCAACTCAATTAAAACAACATAGCCCATGTAAGAGAGACATTTACCCTTCCAATTAGCTAGCCGATTTTTAAATTTCACAATTAATGGATACTAACTCATGGAATTCAGTTGTTTTGCATAAAGGGGTGTGCCAAATAGTTGATCTGTAACTTATGTATTCAGCAGCCTAACTAAGATGTAACAGATCATAACATCTTCTCCTAAACATTATCCAAAATAGAGCTCTGTTGATACTAAGACCAAGAATATGCTCAAAATATCGCAACACATGAATAAAAATTCAGAATTAGACTCTCATCAACAGGTAAAAACACAGAATGTCATCCGCAAACTTTATTAATAAAAAAATCAAAAGAGAACCATCCAACCAAAAGCCTGGGAGTACCCTTTCTAAATATAAGTATCAAACAATTGCTTTATTCCCTCTACAACTAATACAAAGATAAAAGGCGATAGAGGGTCACCTTGCTTAACTCCCCTATGAAGATGGATTGGTTCACTTGGATACCTATTAATTAAGATTGAAGTGGATAAATTTTCTTAACAATTAAATAATCAAAAGATCCATTTCCTATTAAAGCCTATTCCTAAAAGTATCGCATCAATGAAAGACCATGAGTGTTATCAAAAGCCTTGAGGAAGTCAAGTTTAAAATTCAAGAAAAGCATGTTGGCGGTGAGATTGAATTGAGTGAATGACTTCAGTAGTAAGGAATGAACACTAATGTATACTCCTTCCCTTTCCGAAAGTGAATTGATTACTAGATATTAAGGTCATAATAATCGATTGAAGCCGAATAGACAACAACTTGGCCACAATCTTATAAATCCAATGGATAAGCATAATTGGTTTGTAATTGCTAAGTGAGGAAGATCCAAGAACCTTTAGAGTCAGAAAAGTTAAAGAAGTTATGGTAGAATTTGGAAGAAAGGAAGTTGTATTAAAAGTGCATTGCCAATCAAATGGATAATGCTTGTTTTCCTGTAAACTAACTCTTCTTTTAGAAGATAAGTTAGTATATCGTATAGGTGATTATATCACATAAGCTAAGAAGAATATGTCATCTAGGCTTAATGTGATGGATAATTTATATGATTGAACTATCACCATGTGATGAGTTACACTAAAAGGAAATCAAACTTCTAAACCATTTTAAAATTGAACTAGAACATAATATATGTGCAACTTATTCTCCTAGACTTTGTGGTTTAGTAGATGTAAGGTTCATGAATGAGGCCATTATTATTTCATTATATTAGTTGATGGTCATACTAATTAAGGCATCAACTACTTTATTTCCCATAAATACGAAGCTTTTAGTTGCCAAAAGACTTATGAATCTCATGGAAAATCAATTGGATTTGGTTGTAAATATTATTACTAAAATGATAAAGAGTACTTTTAGTTAAGCTTACAGTCTTATGTGATTAATGGAATGAACATCTGGTGTTTATTCCTTATACTCTGTAAAGAATATGGAGTTCATGAAAGAAGAAATATGATTCTTCTTCCAATTTTAAGTATATGTATTGAACCAAGTACCCTCAAAGTCAATCTTTTCCAGCCCATATGTGACATGGACTGGAAGAATATCAATATTATCCTAGTAATAACATAAGTGATGTATCGATCATACCCACACTACCGTATATAATTTTGAGAAATTAGGTCCAAGAGGTACATAGAGTGTATTTTAAGATACTCTGATATATTATAAGGATATGTTTTTTAGGGTTTTTATAATAAGGACCGGGTCCTGTGCACCTTACCCGTTGGATGATAGATATGTAGTCACTTTTTATTATAATAATATAAAAAATGACTACGTGTTTATCATTTCCCACACTACCGTATATAATTTCCCAGTTTTTTAAGGGAGAATGTGGATAAATTAGTAATAATTCATATAATGAAATGTTAATTTCTTATAAATGAGTTTCAAATATATGGTGTATTAGGCAAAAATATTTCCTTTTAATAAGACTCTTGAACCTTATATTTTGAATATCTTCAAGTGAGAGTAACTCAAATGAATTGGTTAATAATGATCATGGTAATCCAATGGATTCCACAGAGGAGTTTAAAACCCAACAATGTCATTGATTCGAGTGAGAGCCAGCATTTTAGCTCAAGTGATAGCTTAGATCATTGTTATCTTCTAATCCAAGTATGATTACACAAATGAGCTTATAAGAATTTTGTAGTTATATTAAATATATGAGATATATATTTAGGAGGACTTGGTCCTAAATAGTTATGATGGAAAATTGTTCCAGTCCTAAAAATTAAATGTTTAAATGGAGATGAATAGTTGCGTATGATGGAAGAAGAACTAAGTTGACATGCCTGAAGGATATAAAGATATGGAAATAAGTGGATTCTCAATGTAATATAAAAATACTAGGCTTATAGTAAGGGATACTTGTACCAAAACTAATAAGAATATGTTATGCGAATATTTTCCTTTCAGTTACAAGATTTACATCTATATGAGTTGTATTATTTGTAGTAGTTGTATTTCCATAGATTCTTAGGGGATAATTATCATGAGAGAGATATATATGGAAAAATCAAAAAGATTAGTCCCAAAAAATTTACAAATATGAGGTTTCATAATGCGAAGAAGTAAATTTATGATCTCATACAGTCTTAAGGTTATGGTATTTAGAGTGGTAATGAGAACCGTTACGTAAATACCATACTATAGTGAAAAATTAGTTATCTAGTAACTTCAAGATGTAAGTCATGGGAAAGTTTTCTTATGTCTTATGGTTCAAAATCTCAATAAATTGAAAAGATAATAAGTATCTTTTTCACTTGAACGAAAGGAGTTTGAGATAGATTCAATATGCAGAATTATAAACCCATAAGTATTCATATGACTAAGAACTTTAGTAAAATTATTTATCCTGGAACTCCAGTCAAGTTGGAGGATAAGAAAAGGTTTCATATATTAGAATTTGCATGCTATGTTAAAATCTATACCTAATATCACTCATACCCTAGGCATTGTAAAATGTATATTATTATATTCTGGAGCATTGGTTGACCATTAAGAAAATAGTGAGATACTTGTGAAGGACCATCAGTTATGCTCTAACATATTAAAATAAGGATATAGACCTTACAGATTACATAAATGCATATTAGCTAAAGCTAAGGCTGAAATTGTGTTATTTTTACTATGGTTAAAGATTTTGATTGATAAAAGAGACTAGTGAGCCATCTTATGTTGAGAGCTCCATAAAACATAGTGATAGTTGAGCATTGATATCTTACGTGATAAACTTGAAATATCGTAGAAGCAATAAGTATATCAATATCAAGTAAATGTTAGTTATAGATTTAGTAACATGAGGAGAGATAAATTTGAGATATTGATCTACACATTACATGCTTGTAGATTTTTTACGAAGCATGTCTCCAATAGACGTATATGTGATGTTTATCAAATGGTTAAATATGTTTATATGATATTTACTCAGTTACCTTATTTGTTATACCCTTTATATCATGAACGATATTGTGATAATATAAATATGTTTTTTTTATGAGTAACGCATGTGTGTGTATATGTTACGCACATATATTGTTTTTCATTCATAACATGTCAAATAGTGAAGTAGCCCACTCACATGGGTGTTTACTCTAGTGTTATCATGAGGGCACAAACTAGGATGATATTAATTTTGAACATATTGTGTGTGATTCGAGAAACTGTTCAAAATTACAAATTGACTTATTTAAAAAACAAGAAATCGCATTGCAAGAACATTGCCTACCGAATCCAAGAAGGAATCGACTTAGAACTGTACAATTAACATAATTGTTCATGTTTTGTCTAAATAACTAAAGGAAGTTCTTATAGTAGAACAAGGTTAAATATGGTGCATTGTAACTAGAACCTTTATATGATGTAATTTTGACATATTAAAACATGTGCTCCTTTGTAAGGTGAAAGGAAAGAACACCATAACATATTATCAAAGTGGGAGAAGAACAAGTTCTCAAGATAATGTGTGCTTAGTGACCATAATTTAAGAAGTTTGAACACTATGCAAGGATCTAGACTTCTCTAATGGTAGATTCAATCCATTAAACTAAAGAGTTGTTGGACCTTACCCTTAATACTTTTGAGTTATTTTGCGAAATAAGGACTATAAAGGGAGATTTAATCAATCACCAAGAGATTATGATTAGACTTGATCTGGGAGAGATTAGCTGGTGGACTAAACTAGTTCTGTATGAAATTGATAGCTTGAAAGGAAGATTTGACCAAATGTACATTCATCATAGTTCAGTTCACCAGCTAACCTATCGTTATAATTGGTGTAAGATAGTGAAAGATAGAATAAGGCTTTCAAGATCCAAATGATGTAGAAGTGGGTGATTATTAACCAATTAAGGATAAAACTACACATTATATATCAATGTGATATTATATACTATATACTAACGAATATGATTAAATACAAATAAGATAATCTTGGTAGAACCTAACAAGTGCAAGATATTTTCTGAATACTAGATGTTAATCTATTTGGTTAAGTACCATTTGGAATTATCTTGACAGACCTTAACGGGTGTAAGACAAAGTGTTCCTAATAGTTTGCTAGTTGCATGACTTCACAACATGAAGAAGATTTGACAACCTTGCATTGAATGTGACTCGTCAAGTGTAGGGATGTCAATAGGGTGGGGAATATCCAAAATCTATGAAATCCGAACCAACAGGTGTTGGGAATATCCATAAATTTCACACCCATGAATGAAACATGGGCATGTTTGGGTAGAACTAACCCCGAACCGTTGGGTACCCACACCCGCCCCTGAATAACTCCCTGAAATAAACCTGAATGTAAAACACACATAAACAAACGTTTTTATTTGTTCTGCATATATAATTTATTCAAATAAATCATCTTTCAAGAAATTGCATACTATTGATAAAAAAATAGTTATATTACAATATAATTAAATGTGGTTTCTTATTATTAAATCAACTATGGTTTCTAATTATTAAATTAATTGAAATCTATTTTTGTGGAAAGTAATTATATATTGTATAAGAAAACTCAATTTTACAAAATAAAAGAACACCAAAATCGAAAAAATAAATGCACCAAGCAACACTTAAACAAGTAACTTATCACTCAACTCTCATTATAACAACAAACAAAACCTTTTTCTATGAAAGATCATCATCTCACCACCCTTTGAATTTGTGAAAACAAAAAATCAACAAATTGACAAGCATGAGAAAAGACACAAAAATTCATATTGAGCCAATGAGAACATTGTAGCATTTAGAATTATCACTTTTATTATACAATCTCATAGCTAGAATTTATTAATTTATGATAAAATGAATTACAACTTTTACTATAAATAAGAGCATACATAAAATTTATGTGAAATTTATAGTTGAGTGGGGATTACCCGAAAACCGCCCAAACCCGCGTGGGTGTGAAATGGGAGGGTATAAAATTCCCCGAAATATCAAATGGGGAAAACCCAAACCCGCACCACCAACACCGAACCCGCCCCATTGACATCCCTAGTCAAGTGCAAGTGTGAGATGTTAAAAATACTCGACTTGCTCATGAGCGAGTCAATTAGGTTAAGGATCCGATTCATTTTAATTAATTGAGTTAAATTGAAATTAATTTCATTTTACCTCTTTAAATATGTCTTATATGGATGAAATAGTTAGTTGATAAAAATTTGTTTTCTCTCCATCATTGTCTCTCTCCAGATTTTTCGTCCTACGACGAAAAATTCTACACTTCATCGATTTCGATTTTCTGACATTGCGGAAGTCATAGAAATTGACTAATTTCTGATATACTGTGATTTAATCTTCGATTATGAATCAATCTTCAGATATTTCATTGCGATGTTCTTCAATCTTTAGACACTGAAATTACATATCCGAATTTATTTCTATTTACCATTTCCGTCATTAGTCAAATGAAAAGTATTAGGTTACAGTACATGGCATACATGCCATTACTGTAAAATCTTCGAAGAGAATGCAACTAATTAAGAAATAAAAAATATTCTTTTTTTCCTATTAATTTAAAGATTCTATAGAACTTAAAGCAAGGTAATAAAGACAGATAATTATATTTAATTGGAATATTAATGTTGTAGAATTAAGAACAACAAAATTGTCAATAAATAAAAGCAAAATAATTATCTATAGTTATTCCATAACAAAATCATAAGTTACCAAAGAAGAAGATATATTTTCATTTGAGGTCAGGCTGCAATATGTTATCCTAAGTAAATGTTGTTGATGCTCAAAATTAAGGTTCCCGTACCACTCCTTTGCATCACATCATACACAAATTTACTAGTGATACGGAAATTGTCATAATTAGTATTTCATAATAAATATGAATCGGAGATATTTTTGAAGGGAATTGCCATAAAAAACATAACCTTGAAGGCGGAATTATCAGTTAAAATTTTCTTGAATTCGAATAGAATCTTCTCAAGAACCATTGGTAGGGTTTAAAAGGGATTTATTTCACAAATAAAAACTTACTTGATAAGTCTTTTTAAGAGACAGATGCCATAAAAGCTCTCATGTGGAAGCTCTCAAATCTCACGTACATGAACTCCTATTGAATCGGGACCGGTGCTAGCCGAATGGATGAAGAACGATGAGAGAAAAACTTCAAGAATCCAATTTATTGTGGCTACCATGTTTCTTTGTTAGAGTTAGGGCTTGTTTTATTTTGTCTATTTATAGTCTAATTAGTCAATTAGGTTTAGGTTTTAATTTAATTATGAATTTAACCCAATTAACTTTTTAAGTTTAATAATTAAACCCCATAGTTTAATTCTTTAAACAAATTTAATTGTAAACTTTCATATTTTACAAATTAACCATAGACAAAATAATGATTACAATTTAATCAAATAAATTATCATACTACAAATTAATTTAATTAACTAAATTTAGTCAATTAATAATTTTAGTATGCAATGTTTTATGATTAAATTTATTCAATTACTAGTAGGACCGGACCATGGATGATGACAGTATAAAATATAAAATAACATATAAAAATATACTAAAATACATACTATGAACAGTATAAAAATACGTTTAAATGAACAGTAAATACATATAAAACAGTAAATACGTATAAAGAAATAGTAAATATGTATAAATGAACAGTAATATGAACAGTAACGTATATATGAATAGTAAAAATAACATACGTATATATGAACAGTAAAAATAAATAGTAAAAATTCGTATATTACAATACAGAATACATGAAAACCCAACTAATATGATAAAGAATGTCATAGTAATAAAATCTTAAAATTTA
>CATIWQ010266070.1:0-12926 GCA_949673415.1 Euphorbia schlechtendalii | reverse complement strand
AATATTTGTTCCCATTTTGAACTTGCATCTAAATATCTTGTCCACTATGGACTCATGCTACAAATAGTTCCCAATTACATTGTGTATTTTGGTTAGGTTGCTTGTAGTTGTGAAAATAGCTATTGTGGATATCTCTATGGCAATAATTATTTTAGGTAGCTAACCAAATGTATTGTTAAGTTACCTCATTTAGCAATGCTTTACATGCAACCACAACAATTTGTAGGTCCAATGCTAGTTCATATATAGGATCCAATGCTAAATCAAATTAATATATTCATTGTTGTGTTTGAAGAACTTATTTTATGAATTGAGTTCCCTTCAATCCAATATGTGACAAGTAAATTTCTTTTCTATTACAACTTTCGTTGTAGCAAATAAAAGAATGTGACAAGAAAATTCTTGAAAAAGAAAACTACGATGTTTGTGATAACATTTAATTGTTACATAAACATAGTTTCACATGACAAATCTTGTGACAACCATATATTGTCACATATTGTATTCAAATGTGACAAGTTTTTGTTGTTGTGTGACAAGTTTATTCTGTTACTTATACTATTTTTGTGACAACTTTGTCCAGTTGTCACCTAGTTTCAGCTCAATTTGTTGTATATTATGTGACAATTCGATTCATTCGTGACAAGTGTTTTAGTTTTCGTTACAAAATAAAGTTGTTACGAATGAAAATATTGTGACAAGAAATTGTTGTCACAATAAATTATAACATTTGTAACAACAATTTGTTGTCACATATGAAAATACCTTTTGTTACGGAGTTATACATGACGACCCTTGTGACAACAATTTATTGTCATGTATTATGTTAGGTGATGACTTTTTCATGTTTTGTGACAACTTCAGTTGTCACAATTGGTGTGATTTCTTGTAGTGCTCGAGAAAAATCTTGTCAACGTCTTGTTGATTTCCCTGAAGAAATTTTCTTTGCAAGAAGCAAGAACTGCATGGGACTTTTGCCATGTGATATACTCTACTTGTTATCTCGCCTACCGAATTGCATTTCCGAGTCGCCAACTTTACAGTTTTCAGAGTGCTGTTTCCTTTTGATTGAGTAAGTTGTTGAGATATTGCCACCTCGAAGCACGGTTGACTCGAACTCCGATTCATCAACCTTGATGATGACAAACTTTTTTCTATTGAATAGGATGATGAACTTCCAGTTGTTGATTACGCATCTGCTTCAGATATAAGTACTGTTGATGCCTATAAAATTCAATGTTCATTCTGCTAATGTAAGGCTGGTTCTTTTGTTGAGAGTTTAAGCAAGAAACCACCTATTGTACATCATCAAAGTATTCAGAAAATAACCGAAACTGTGTGGCAATAGCAAAGCAGCAGAATTCGGTTCTTGAGGATGAAGTTTTAGCAAATTCGAATTTTCAAGGTCTGTTTTTGTTAGTTTACAGCACATAGAATTTGTGAGTTGGAAAGATGGAGTGCCTGTAATTGATGAATTGATATCTGGGGCTAAATTAATGGATTTGTTTATGAGCATACAATCTAATGAAGCGGGTAAGGACTTAAAATTTGGTGAAGCAATACCAGTATTAAAGTTGGATACATCGTTACTTGGGACCTTGAAAGAAATAGAAGCAAAGCCACCATTCATGGACACTTTTCGTTGAAGATTCTTCCAAAAGTGGATTACCAAAAGTAGCATTCGGTATCTAGCCAATTCATCAAAATCTTGTAGCAAGCACCGTTATTGGCGTGCTACTGTACCAGCACCAAATAATTTTATATTATTATTTTTTCTTTTTTTTCTTTTTTTCTTTGTTAGTTTTATTTTATATATTTATTTGATTATTGTTTTATTTTGTAAATGTTTTGTATTAACAAATAAAAGTGTAATATAATTTATTATAATTTTGTAGGTGCTATTTTGTATTATGTAATTATTAATTTATTTAATAATTTGGTAAATATGATATTGTAAATTTAATTTAATAAAAAAAAATAATATTATAAATAATAGATATCAAACAACACGACAAACTAACATAAATATATAATTGAAATACATAAAAATACAACAATTTCACACTAAAACATAATTATAAAAATAAAGGTACAACAAAAACACTAACACATTACACTTTTGTTTGTTAATACTTAATAATTACAAAATAAAACAATAATCAAATAGATATATAAAATAAAACTAATAAAAGAAAAAAAAAGAAAAAAAATAATATTAAATTGTTTGGTGTTGCTACAGTAGCACGCCAATAATGGCGTGCTACTGTAGCAACACCAAAAATTGGGGTTGAGAACTGGCGCTCCATTGGAGTGCCAATTCCCCTTCAACCCCACATTTGACGTGGGGTTGTCATAACTTTCAATCTTCAAATAATCAATAATATTGAGCTTTGAATTTTCTTTCAATTTGAATTTATCAACCTTTAAGTTTTAGCTTGAGAATTCCTCAGGAAAATCTTATTTTCTGGTAAGTGCGGCTTGCGAACTTCTTTAGAAATATTTAATACTCAGACAAATTTAACTTGTGAATTTCTTCTTTGTTGGTTTAAGGTTAAAACTTTCAACACTACCTTCACAATCCTCATCAAGTGGTATCAGAGCTCGAAGTTTCTCTTCGAAAAACTCTCATGTCACCATAGTCAAGTCAAGAACACTGTTAGAGTCATTAGATTCTCTTGAGAAGATGTTTGATAATTGTATAACAGATTTTCAACGAGACATCTTAGATGCTATCAAGAAACTATATTCACCACCACAACGAGTTGATGATGTAGTGAATACAAGTCAACTTGAAAGAAGAGCAAAAATCCAAGTCAAAAGAACCAAAGCTGATATTTCTCAACCGATCCCACCGTCACCCCAACTAATGCAAGTTCATGAATAAACTCTTAAAACTGTTAATATGGAAAATGTAAGTATTCAAAATCCTTACTTGTTCCATAAACTTGACGAGGAAAAACATGATGCTTATGTTGAAAGAAATTGCTTCGAATATGGAATAAAGGAGAAAAATAATAATGGTGAATACGAATATGGAGGAGCAAAACACGACCTACCATATGATGGTAGATGTGAAGGAAATCCATATAAAGAAGAACTGAGCATAATAGAATATATCAATTAAAATATTATAATAGAGATCATGATGTTGCTAGGAGCTTCATTAAATGCATTGATGTTTCAATAAAACATGAAAGTGAAATCAGTGGCTTACCGATTTGCATCTATGTGGTGGAAACAATTCAACAAGCAAGGGAAATGGGTAGAAGGGAATCTACAAGATCCTGGTCAAGGATGAAGGTAAGATCTTGGAATAAATTGGTCAAAAGATAAACCTCAACCCAATAAGTATAGTTCTTTCAAGTTCATCAAGCAACCCGGGAGGAAGATACAAGAACTTAACTCATCCCCAACCTCTTCATTATCCTAAATGTTCGTTGGAGTCCAACTCTTTTTTAAAGAAGGAGAGAATGGTGGAGACATCTTTTCAAACAAGGAGTATACATCTTGATAACTATTTATTAATCTTTTATTTATGTAATCAGTCTTTAATCTTTATCTAAAAAAGCATTAGTATTTCTTTATTATTTATCTTTTCATAATTAGATTAGTAGTAAGATTTATTTACTATTATTTTGTTATTTCTCTTTAATTTATCACATTAGGATTAGTTCTGAGTCTATAAATAGAGTCTTTACTTTTATTTGTAATCATAACTCTCAATCTTCAAATAATCAATAATATTGAGTTTTGAGTTTTCTCTCAATTTGGGTTTATCAACCTTCAAGTTTAGCTTGAGAATTCCTTAAGAAAATCTTATTTTCCGGCAAGTGCGGCTCGCAAATTTCTTTAGGAATATCTAATATTCCGACAAGTTTAGCTTGTGAATTTCTTCTTTGTTACTTTAAGGTTAAAACTTTCAACACCGCCTTCACAATCCTTATCAGTTTAGAGAGAGGGGGATCAGAAATTAGGCAAACCTAACCCAATCCATCGATCTTAAAAGAGAAATGTGCTTATACCAAACCCGGTCCACCAACCTTAAAAGAGATGCTTATATGCAGTTGGGCTAAAAGGCAACACTATTGGCCTGCTTCTACACTTCAGTGACTGGAAATACTCCTTCCTCTCGGAGCCAATCGTTCATTTTGCACAGGCCGCATATTCAAATCCAACGGTAAGAGCCACTCTTCTCATAAAGATTTGCAATTTTATAAACTATTTTCACAACCGTATTTGTAGTAGTCGAACTATAATCTTAGGTTGAGTTTACACGCCAAAAACATCTTTCCAAAATTGAAGCTAGCTAAAGAAGAATTCATCAAGCAAGTGTTTGTTTACATAGGATACAAAGATTTTCCTACCAAACTTACTTTCTAACTACAAAACAAAGAAAGCTTGACAAGTATGTCCATTGGTTACCGCAAAGTTCGACGTCATAAAGAATTAGCCAAACAAAGATAGTTACTAGTATTGTTTTGATGTGTAGATGTGTTGCTTTTGAACACAAAAATAAGGGTGTAGAAGTAATGAAATCCAACAAAATGCAAACTGTATTCTTTTTTGAAGAATTAATCAACAACATAATTCAATTAAACAGTTTGACCCCTATAACTAGAAGTTATACTATTGTCCTCCATTAGGCACTAAAACTTACTTTACCTAATGAAGATATGTAGGTAGTCAAGTAAATGTCACATTAAAGCTAACCAATTTAACGGGATAATATTATTATATATTGAAAATGAACCAGTCACTTTGTTGGGTCATTTCTCGTTGAGTCCTTTTTATGTTTGGGCTTGGTTTATTCCAGTCCATTAATAATGGGTCATACCCACGTGTGTTTTAGTTTGCAGTCAAAGTTGTTTTAGTTTGATCGAGTCTTTCGGTTTGTTGCTAGTCTTATGGATTGTTGCTATTTTTCTGATTATCGTTGGTCATGTAGGCTATATATAGCCAGCTGATTATTGAATAAAAGATCTTGAAGTTTATTTGTTTGCCTGTGATATCATCTTGAGCTTCTTCACGTGGTATCAGAGCGAACTTCAAAGAGAGAGAGAGACCACTTTCACGAGAGAGAGAGAAGAGAAAATGTCCGGAGAATTGGGCAATTTCCAAACTGTTACAGTGCCCAAGTTCGATGGCGACTATGACCACTAGAGTCTCATCATGGAAACTCTTCTCCGATCGAAAGAGTTTTGGACGGTGGTTGAAGAAGGATACACGGCAGCAAGATCAGGTGTAGAGATGACAGCCGCTAAACGAGCAAGCTCGGATGCAAAGCGACTTCAGGATTTGAAGGCTCGAAACTATCTATTTCAATCTATTGACAAGCACATTTTGAAGATGATAACCCAGAAGGATATGGCAAAACAGATCTGGGATGCAATGAAGATGAAGTATCAAGGGAATGCTCGTGTTAAACGAGCACAGTTGCAGCGGCTCAGAAGGGAATTTGAGACAATCGAGATAAAGGCTGGTGAGTCGGTTACAGCCTATTTTGGAAGAATTATGGTGATAGCAAATGAAATGAGGGTCTGTGAAGAAGACATGACCGATGTGAAGATCGTTGAACAGATTCTTAGAACATTGACAGAAAACTTCAATTTTGTGGTGTGTTCCATTGAAGAATCTAAGGATCTAGATGAGATGACTATGGATGAACTGCAAAGTTCACTGTTGGTGCATGAACCCAAGCTTCGAAGAAAGACACAGGAGGAATAGGCGTTCAAAATTGATTTTGAACCAGTCGCTGGAAGAGGTCGTGGACGAGGCAGGTTCAGTTCAAATCGGGGCAGAGGAAGAGGAAGAGGAAGAGGACGTGGATCATTTGATAAATCCATGGTGGAGTGCTACAAATGTCATCAAATGGGGCATTTTCAATATGAATGCCCCAAAGGTGATCGGTCTGCGAATTATGCCGAATATGATGATAATGACGAATTACTTCTGATGACCGTAGCTGACACTGTGACATCAAACAAAGAAGGGACATGGTTTCTAGACTCGGCATGTTCCAATCATATGACAGGAGGAAGAGAATGGTTTGTCCAACTAGACGAATCATACACACATTCGGTGAGGCTCGGAAATGACTACCAGTTAAGGGTGAAAGGCATAGGTGACGTGAGAATCGATGTGGAAGGTATAACTCAGGTAATTACAAATGTCTATTACATACCTGAGCTTACCTCGAACCTGTTGAGCATTGGCCAGCTGCAAGAGAAGGGAATTACTTTTGTTGTGCAAGAAGGGGTATGTAAGGCTTTTCATCCTCAAAAAGGTTTAATTGCTTCTTCTAGAATGACAAGGAATCGGATGTTTCCTGTTCATGCCATATCAAAACCTTATTCATCAGCTTGTTTACAAGTTGGTGAAAATGATACTGATTTATGGCATAAACGATTTGCTCATGTAAACCATAATGCATTAAGAACCATGCAGTACAAGAAGATGGTTAAGGGTTTGTCGAAGGTGGAGGGGAAAGCCAAGGTGTGTGAGATATGTGCTGTCGGTAAGCAACAAAGGGATATGATTCCGAAGAAAAGCAACTAGCGTGCAATCGAGCAACTACAATTAGTTCACACGGATCTGTGTGGTCCTATCACACCTTCCTCTCAAACTAGTAAACGTTACATCCTTATCTTTATTGATGACTATACTCGCCAGACTTGGGTGTATTTTTTATCACATAAGGGAGAAACGTTTGAAACTTTCACACGTTTTAAGGCTATGGTAGAAACGGAAACAGGAGTTAAGATAAAATGCCTTCGAAGTGATAGAGGTGGGGAGTTTACGTCTAAGGAATTCATTGAGTTTTGTGAAGTTCACGGTATCAAAAGGCAACTGATGGCTGCCTACACTCCCCAACAAAACGGAGTAGCGGAACGCCGAAACCGTACAATCATGAACATGGTGCGTTGTCTATTAGCAGAAAATTCAATGCCAAAGTATCTATGGGCTGAAGCAGTCAAGTGGGCTTGTCACGTGTTAAACCGATGCATCAGTCGGAGCTTGGATGATCAAGTACCGGAAGAACTTTGGTCTGGAATCAAACCAGCGGTCAGTTATTTCTGTGTATTTGGGTGCATTGGTTATGTTCATGTGCCTTCTCAGTTAAGAACCAAACTCGATGACAGAAGTCACAAATGTGTTCTACTCAGAGTTAGTACGGAATCGAAGGTATACCGTTTGTATGATCCTGTACAGAAGAAAATTATTATCAGTCGTGATGTGGTGTTTGATGAAGATGCAGAGTGGACTGGAGTGAAAAGGAGATGGAAGCAAAAGATCTAATCATTGATAGCGAAATCAGCAGTACACTAGTGATAGAAGAAGGTAAAAACTCACAAATAATTGATCAAGTCAACCCAGACCCAACAACACTAGATGCAACTGAATCACCGTCCACAGTTGATCCGAGCCAAAGTGAAACTATGACCTCAATTGAAAGGCCAACTCGAGTTCGCAAAAATCCAGCTTGGATGGAAGATTACTGTTCTGGAGAAGAAGTGTCAGATGAAGATATTGAAGGAGTGGGGTTTGTTATGTACACCCTATCTGATGATCCAATCACTTATGAAGATGCATGTAAAGAAGCTAAGTGGGTTTCTGCCATGGAAAGTGAAATTAAGGTCATTGAGCAGAATCGTACATGGGATTTAGTGGAAGCACCAGCGGGAATAAAGGCGATTGGTGTAAAATGGCTATACAAAACTAAACTCAATGCTGATGGTAAAGTTGACAAGCACAAAGCCCGGCTTGTGGTGAAAGGGTATGCACAAAGGAAAGGAGTTGACTACAATGAGGTGTTTGCGCCTGTTGCAAGATGGGACACCATTCGAACGATGCTTGCTGTTGCAGCTCAAAGAAATTGGAGAGTCTATCAATTAGATGTAAAGAGTGCTTTCTTGCATGGAGAACTCAAAGAATTGGTATATGTTGAACAACCAAAAGGCTTCATCAGAGAAGGGGAGGAGACAAAGGTCTACAGATTAAACAAGGCTCTCTATGGATTAAAACAAGCGCCTAGAGCTTGGTTCAAACGCATAGAAGGATATTTCATACGAGAAGGTTTCAAGAAGAGCAAGTATGATCACACATTGTTCATCAAACAAGTATGGCATAAGGTAATCATAGTAAGTCTCTATGTTGATGACTTAATTTATGCGGGAAACGATGTTATGATGTGTGCAGCCTTCAAAAGATCTATGCAACAAGAGTTTGAAATGACAGACCTTGGGGACATGAGATTCTTTCTTGGAGTAGAAGTTCAACAAACATCTACAGGAATTTCTTTGTGTCAAAGGCAATATGCAAAAGAAATTCTAGAGAGGTTTCATATGTGGGAAGGAAATTCAGTAAACAATCCAAGAAAGGAACATATGATGGCTGCAAAACGAGTTGACTGTGACCCACCCTGATATGATGTATGCTGTGAGCTTACTGTCTAGGTTCATGGCTAATCCAAGAAAGGAACATATGATGGCTGCAAAACGAGTTCTGAGGTATCTAAAGGGTACATACAACTATGGATTGATATATGTAAGGCATCTCACATGCAAGCTCGTAGCTTATACAGCTAGTGATTATGCAAGGGATGTCGAGGATCGACGATGTACTTTTGGGTACGTTTGTATGTTCAGCAATGGTGCTATATGTTGGAGTTCTCGCAAGCAAGACATTGTTACCTTGTCTTCAACGGAGGCGGAATACGTGGCAGCCACCGCTTGTGCATGCGATTGCATGTGGTTAAAAGGGTTGCTAGAAGACCTGGGAGAAAAGGCAAGTGGACCATTGAAGATTCTCTGTGATAACAGTTCAAGTATTAAGCTCTCAAAGAATCCTGTTATGCATAGAAGAACAAAGCACATTGATGTTCGCTTCCACTACTTGAGAGATCTAGTGAATCAAGACACTGTGAAGCTCGAATTCTGCAAAACCGAAGACTAACTAGCCGATGCTATGACCAAGCCAATGAAACTTAACACTTTTGTTCGGCTGAGAGAATGGATGGGAGTTCAAGAAATTAAACTGGAATTACATTCTGCAGTTTAAGGGGAGGAATTTGTTGGGTCATTTCTCGTTGAGTCCTTTTTGTGTTTGGGCTTGGTTTATTCCAGTCCATTAATAATGGGTCATACCCACGTGTGTTTTAGTTTGCAGTCAAAGTTGTTTTAGTTTGATTGAGTCTTTCGGTTTGTTGCTAGTCTTATGGACTATTGCTATTTTTCTGATTATCGTTGGTCATGTAGGCTATATATAGCCAGCTGATTATTGAATAAAGGATCTTGAAGTTTATGTGTTTACCTGTGATATCATCTTGAGCTTCTTCACACTTCAAATTCTGTTAATAAAATATAGGGAGATCCTTAAAAATTGGGAGATCCTACTATTTCTCCATTATTTCTTTTGTGTTTGTTTAATTGTATATGAAAAAAATTAAAAAGATTAAGGTGTTCAATATTGTTTAGTGAAAACATCTGAATTGATTAAGGAGAATGGTAGGTTGGATGGATGTTTCCAATTTGATTGGTACGTACAATCCATATGATGCAATTAATCAATAAATGTCATAATTTGTTACAGATACACTTCGTCCTATTGATCAGTCGTCAAGGAAAAGTGAGACTAGCTAAATGGTATTCACCATATTCTCAGAAGGAAAGATGTAAAGTAGGTATTTGTGTGTGTGTACTATATGTTGTAATTAATTTGTTAAAATATGAAGTAAGAAATGGAATAGGTGATTCGAGAATTGAGTGGGACAGTGATAAATCGGGGGCCAAGGCTCTGTAACTTTGTGGAATGGAAAGGATTTAAAGTTGTTTATAGAAGGTAGGTTTGTATCAATATTTGTATTTATGGTTGGAATGATATATACATATACATACATATATATATATATATATATATATGATTAACTGCAATTACAATACAGGTATGCAGGGCTGTATTTCTGTATGTGCGTTGACCAGAAAGATAATGAACTTGAAGTTCTTGATGTCATTCACCATTTTGTTGAGATTTTGGATCGCTATTTTGGCAGCGTAAATTTTTAATTTCAATGAACTACTCCTAACTTCTTCCTAAAAGTAAAATTAATATTCTGACTTGAATTCTCCTATTGTATTTAAACAGGTTTGTGAGTTGGATTTGATCTTCAATTTTCATAAGGTACATTGATGTTCTTATTCATCTATAAATCAATCTTTCAGTTTAACCCATTAATTATTTTCTATTGCTCGTGATTCCATGTTTTGAAAAACAAATCTACGGAAAAGCTATCTGTCAACATATAATTTTGTCATTTTTTCCGCATTTGAAATTTATACTCTCCTAGTTCTTTTTACATACATAATGTAAGGTAAAATTAAATAAAATTATACAGATAAGTAGTGCTCTTCTAACTAAATTCGATGTGCACAACCTAAGCACCTAACCCCGTCTGTAACTCACAGGGGGCTATAAGATAAGATTATGAACTTAATCAATGAAGATGTTAGTTTTTGTTAATTATATTGTGAGTGAACTGATGATGGAGATGATGAAAACAAGCAGGCATATTATATACTGGACGAGATATTAATAGCGGGCGAGCTTCAGGAATCAAGCAAGAGAACAGTCATACGCTTGATGTCTGCGCATGTAAATATACTACAACTTTCTTTAACAAAATTAAGATTATTTGTTAGTTAATTAAACAATTAAATGCAGGATTCTTTAGTGGAAATGGCAAAGGAACAAGCAACTTCTATCACCAATATGATTGCTCAAGTCACAAAGTAGCTTTTCTTAATTTTTTTTTTAAAAAAAAACAGGAATAGAATCATGTCATCACCTCTTGTCTCAATATAATTAGTTTTTCTTTTTCGTGCTATTAAATGTTCAAACAGTTTGCACTTAAAGTATCGATATAGTATACTCCCAAAGTTTTCACTTAATGTGCTCCATGTTTCAGTATTTTGTCAAAAAAAAGCAACTTTTGTTTGAACTTGACAAAATATATATTTACATTTCCCTCATTGTATTGAAATATTAACTGATGAAACTTGAGATTAATCTCCTCCATTTGCAGATAAAAAATTTAGGAGTAATCCTATGAAATTAAACTAAAAATGACTCTCGAACAAAATCCAAGAATATCCTTCGGTTAGTGAAATTTGACATCAATTTCTTTCAATTGGTGTAGCGGATTAACTAGTTAAAAAGAACGAGTCAAAAATTAAAGTTGTATCACGAGAATTTGTCAAAATAACTATGAGACAAAATTATCTTATTAATATTGATATCTCATTCTTAAAATCAATCTCCGATAACTTATTCGGGTGATAATTTATACCCGAAAGAAACATTTTCAGAAATAGGACTATAGTGGTATCACTTTGAGAGTTCATCGAAATGACCCCTAACAAATTTGGCTCAAAATATTTCGACATCTAGATGGTGATAATTGGAACCAAGTTTAACAGCAATATTTATGGAAAAAAAAAAAGACCAAAAGCTACAGTGAAACTACTTTGGGCCAGCTTAGAATTGTTTTCCCCTACCGTGTATCCAAAAAATTCTATTTTTAAATTTCTCCGAACTGTTGTCTGAAAAACTCTAAAAATTAATAACAAGCAGTTCTTAATTAATTGATATTAAAAGACAATATCTTTTGTTCAATATCAAAATATGTTGACTAATTAAAAGTTTGTAAGTTGAACTTTTCGTGACAGTAGTTATGATAGGAATGTCAAACAAATCATTTGTGAATTTCAATAATATGAAAACGACTCTTACAATTCCCTCACATGAACTCTTACATTTCCCTCAATGTGACAGAGAACTGATTTTCACGGATATACTTCAATGGGTTGAAACACGAATTGTGATTTATTGGATCAACCTCCTCCATTTGATGCCCAAAATAATTATTTTCTGAAAAAACTGGATGAAAAATGTAATGGTTCTCGTTAAAGAATTAGGCCAAAATGACCACGATATTTCGCATTCATCTCCCTTTAATATGCATTCATCTCCCTTTAATATGTTAATATATTAATTGCTGAAATGTGGGACCAATCTCCTCCATTCGGTGCTAAAATCAACATTTCAAAGAAAATGAGCAAAATCTATTGCAGTGGTAGTTACTTCAGAATTTGGCCAAAATGAACTTGAAGTCCCCAAAATACTCATGTGGTTGAGAAAAATATTGTAATTCAGCATTAAGGATTGGGCATATAAAGATTCTTTTAAAAAAAAATTAATTAAAGTTAGAATCATTCTCTCTCCATTTGGTCATTTTCAGAAAAGGATAAAAAACTATTAAAGCTCTTTGAAAATTGTCAAAATGAAACCCAGATAAAATTGACTAATCTTTCCCAATATGTTGAAATATGAATTGATTAATTTTGAGATTTATCTCCATTTGGTATTTATCTCCATATGCGTGTACCACTTTGATAATTCACTTCAAGGTTAGATACTATTCCGCAAATTATTTTGACATGTGGGAAGGAATAAATAATCAATTTGAAAATGTATAATTAATTACTTATCAGGCTCATTTTCCCCATATGATGTGACAATGTCTATTTTTCTTCAACGACAATGTCTATTTGATTGTTTAGATGTACACACGCACACACAGGTGTGTGTATGTATATACATACACATATGTATATATATATATATATATGTATACAGAGACATATACATACATATATATATTACATATATACATACATACATACATATATACATACATACATACATACATACATACATACATATGTATATATTGCATATATACATACATACATATATATATACACACACACACACATATACATACATACATATATATATACACACACACACACATATACATACATACATACATATATATTTACATACATACATACATACATACATACATATAT
>CATIWQ010265993.1:0-10632 GCA_949673415.1 Euphorbia schlechtendalii | reverse complement strand
CGCCTTGCGCCTAGCGCCTCACATACAAAGGCGCACGCCTTTGTCACATGCACCGCCTAAAGGGCTAGGAGGCGCCAGCCTCCTCGCCCAGTGCGCCTAGCGCCTAAGGCGCGCCTGAGGCGCGCCTTTGACTACACTGGTTGCCAAGACACAAAAAAATGTTGTTACATCAATTTTTAATTTTATTATACAAAAATTTATGTGTTACTTAAATTTATTATTCTAATTCATTAATAAATATTAAAAATTTTAAAATACTTATCCGCCTAGGCCCCCGCAAACTCTATTGCCCGACTAGCGCCTTTTAAAACACTCTATTTCATAAGCATCAGCAATAGTAAAAAATTTACACACCTTCCATGTCAATCAGTAGGTTGAACGAAGTGTGCCCCAATTTCACTTGTATGGTGCAAAAAGAATAGATGAGTTGTGGCCAGCGAACCCAAATGAGTTTGACAATGCAACTTTAACGTTCAATTTCTCTTTCTTCGGACCAACCAGCATATTCGTGTCCTGCATCGATGATGTGTTAACTTTTTTTTTCTTTTTTATGAATCAATCTCAAAAGTTGTCAGAGTAAATAAATCAGAGCATGTTAAGGGGACGGACATACCATGCCTTTGTCTGGATTTTCCAGGTTGATGTTTGGATGCACCCATCCTGTTTGTATTGCCTGAACCAGGAAAAATATAATATCAAAACCTAAAAAGAGTTACTAATCTGTAACTACCCATCACAAACCAGTCAGTTACCTGTATTGCTGCAACAGCTTCCACAGCACCGGCTGCCCCCAATAAATGCCCAATCATCGATTTCGTGGAGTTCACTCTCAACTTCAAAATGGGCATTCAAGAAACATTTCAGAAAATGACCTCATCAGAGGAACTGATGATGCACATAAAACGACAGAAGCATATCACTCACATCAGCGTTTTGGCCAAAACAATGCATTAGTGCTTCATACTCTTTAAGATCTCCAGCTAGAGTAGATGTAGCATGTGCATTAATGTAATTAATATACTCCTTGGGTACGCCTGATTGAGCTATCGCCTTTTCTATACACATGATGATACCAGCTCCTGTTTAGTAAGAGAGTAATTAAGAATGTTAAGTAACTGGTTATAGTCTACAAGGATAAGATGAACAAAGCAAAAACACCAGATGACAGTGCAATTTTTATAATAGAAATATAAAGAAAGCTTGATTTTTTATTCTTATTTCTTGAGATTGAGGAAGCGCCTTCACAAGGAAGCTTAGTTGCAACGCAGAAAATTTATTGTTGGGAACTTTAAAATAAATTGAGTCATAGTTCTCACAAATCAAAGATTGGAAAACCGTTCCACTTCCTTGCAGGTGTAAGGTGAGACTAAATTCACCACTAACACGAAGATCCCACTTGGTTAGTAAAGCAATGATGCAACTTAAGATGAACTAGGTCCCATAGTATTCAGGTACAGTAAAACCATTTACTGCATAGATGAACTTACATCAAATGCTAACTTGCTAAGATGTAACAAAAACTTACAGTTTTCAGAATAGAAGAATTTCTTCTCCGGTTATTTGAATAGCAGGAGAATTATGAGCAAACAAGCGTTAAGGATGGTCATCAGTATCATAGTGACAGACTGACTCAAGTAAATCTAAGTGTTCTTCTAACAAAACTCCTAATTATGTCACATCGAATTGTTTGCGTAAAAACCAAAAGAAAACAATTGTGAAACAGAATGAATGGCATCTCATAGAATTTCAACCAATCAATGATGTGCAGTGATGTAAAAAATATAAAATTACCATCTGGGCGTGGTTTAGAAATATGATAAGCATCAAAGGTAAAGCTTCCTCCTAGTAATTCTGCATAAATATTTGCACCTCTTTTCTGCAAATGAGATTGTATCCTATAGATTAACAATAGAGTTAAACATTTCATAGCTTACCTTCAAAAATTGAATGAAGAAAATGAACGTTGAAAAAACAATTTACAAATAATAAAATGCATACAATTAAAGTGAGTAAATGCAAAAAAGGCATAAGCAGTACAAAGTCAGAATTAGCTGCAGGGAGAGGATAGACGAGAAACTAAATATTGACACCAATTTGAAAGATTGAAAAGACATTTTTTGGAGCTACATTTGTGTACCTTTGCATGTTCTAGTTCTTCTAATAACAGAACACCAGCTCCTTCTCCCATCACAAAACCATCCCGATTCTGTTTATTATCAACAGAAGCATTCAAAGTTAATCTAGTCAAGTTAAAAAAACCATTCAACACTTCAGAATTTGGATGTGGTAGAAGTTTATCAGACCTATACATAGAATATGGTATTCAAACCTTTGATAGTCAACAAAGTAAACCATTAGCAATATAATTATGCAAATCTTAGTCTCCCACTGTATCTGTGCTTTATGTTTATCGAATCTTTATTCCTCCAACCTCCATACTATTGTATATTTATAAATGATTTCTCAAGGTTTGAAATATGAACGCAATACTAAATATTATACATGCATCCCCAAGACAGTTGATTTATTACCATATCCCAAGGTCGTGAAGCTTTTGTAGGATCGTCATTCCTCTGTGAAAGTGCTTTAAAGGCAATAAAACCTCCCAAGCCTGCATCAAAGATGCCACCAAGTAAAAAAATAAAAGTTCATGGAATGCTCAAGTTCAGGCAGTTGGAGCACAAAAACTATGCAGTATGCACAGGAATCACCTAGAGGTAAGATTATTGAATCCGAGCCTCCACAGAGCATAAGGTCCTGCGTGTTCAGAAATTCAGAGAACAGCAAAGTGTACACATTTGTCAAGAACTTGTCAAATACAGAGCACTCACAGCTTCGCCTCTGATGATGTGATTGGCAGCATTCAATATACAAAAATTGCTGGTAGCACATGCTGAAGTTATTGAATAATTTGGCCCCATCCAACCCTGCAATTCAAATTTGAAAAAAAGAATCTAATTTACCAGAAAAATTGACACTTAGCCTACAAATTGCATCTCTTAAAAATGTCGCACACCAAATCCGTTGCAAGCATAGCGGAACCCATATTTGTAGTTGCAAAAGGTACACAGAAAGGATTCATTTTCTTATATGAGATCCTCAGTGCTTCGACTGCATCATTAAAAACCTATACATAATCCAAAATGATAGTCATTTATCATTGAAAGAATAAATAACATTTTCACTACAACTGAAAGCTTTGTAATGCCATATATTATAGGGTTCTGTATCCAAGGTGTAAATTTACAAAAAAAAAAAGCAGAATCATCTCAAACATAAGCAGCAGGGAAAAAAATATAGTATATAGAGTTCCTATGCTCTTGCCAAAAAAATGGCATATAGAATTAGCGAGGAGAGGCACTATCTAACTATTACTATCTTGCACTATTCTTCTGTGTAGGTTTGTCTAACAACACTACAACAGAAGATAAAACAGAATCATCGCCAATATAAACAGCAACTTGCTCTTGCCAAAAATAATAGCATATAGAATTGGTGAGTTGAGGGCTTGAGGCACTTTTTAACAATTTCTTATCTAGCATTATTCTTCTGTGTAGGTTAAATTGTCCAAAATTACAAGTATAGAGTTTACCTTCATGCCACCCATTGCAGTGCCAATTAAAACTAGAGTTTACCTTCATGCCACCCATTGCAGTGCCAATTAAAACTCCACATCTTTTTTTATCTATTTCATTCATCATCTCTTCGGTCACGCCACCATGTGCCAAGGCTTTTTTTCCAGCTATAAGCATGTAAAGCATGAATTTGTCCATTCTCTTGGACAGTTTTGGTGCAACCCATCCATCACTTGAGATAGACTTTATCTCTCCAGCAATCCTCTAACAATTAGAGCATAACAACCCACAAAGATCATAAAAATTAAAATGATTAATATGTCATGAACCAACAGAAGAAGAGGCAACTTGATTAAAAATTACCGTAGGAAGATGAGCACAGTCAAAAGCTTCTATCTCACTAATGCCACTAACTCCCTCGAGCAAATTGTTATAAAAGACATCAGGATCATGACCAAGGGGTGTCAAAACACTCATCCCTGTAACAACCACTCGTCTTTGCTTTGTAACAGGTTTCTTCTTCATTGCCGCTTTCTTTTCAGGATGAGCAGCTATTGCTACCACTTCCCCAGGAAGTTTCAAATAAATGAGTCACTTACGCATCAATATATCAAGAATTTATTATGTAATTAGTTACTAGATGCGTGTATTAGATAGCAACAAAACAGAAATTTTCACATGGGATATAGAGGGAAACGGCGAGGATTTTTTTATTGTAACAGCTAGTAACTGTGCTTTTTAATCATCCAACTCACGTTTTATGAGTATGAAAACTTCAGCTAACACAATCTAAATTATGCTACATTTCCCGGCCTAAATGCCAGCATTATCTCCACGTGAACAAAACCAGTGCGATTTACAAAAACATTCAGTAGCCTACTGAAAAAAAATATTTTATCAAATTGATGGTGCGGTCATAGAAAGACGAGGAGAAGAAACAACAGGGCCATACATTCAAACGATTACTCGTAATTGTAATTCAAGCAGTCAGAAAAAACATTCCACTAAGGTCACTTCAAAGTATAGATTAGCGTATGCTCCTTGTAAGTTCCAAATAATCGATGAAAAGAAAGAGGAAATCAGAATCGTGATTCGAATAGCATAATGCACCAAAATCGAATAGAGCATATCGATAGAGAAACAAAATCTAAGCAGCAATTAAAATCAAATCCAGCTAAAAAAGCGAAGAAGAAAGCAAATTGGTGAAAAATGGAAAGAAATTACCAGAAAGGGAGCGACGGTTCAGTCTCCTGTGTTTCCGATTAAGATTAGCAGATCGAAATAAGCCACTGGAGCTGTAGAACTGACTACAAGACTCAAAAGCCAAACAATAAGGCATCAGTCCGTGAAAACTCGATCCACAAAAAGAAGAAACCAAACCCCCGGCTCCGGAACAAAATTCAGAAGAAGAAGAAGAAGAAGTACAGCTAGTCCTAGAGAGAAGCGCCTTTCTTCTACGAGCGCAACGGCTGAGTCCATTACCGGACGGCGACGAATGAAACGCGTGGGAAGTGGTGGAGTTATCCTTGGAGCACGTGACGGACATGCACGCCGCCACCAACCACGTGCACAATGGAGAAGAATACGAAGCAGACCCTATCATCTTTCTATTGATCAACAAACAGTAGAAAACTCGAAATCCAATGGAAATATTTTTCCAGTCAAATGAAATAGCACAGGAATTAGTAGAGATTATGCAGAAGAACGATGATCGAAGGCAAAACCAAAGGTCGCATTGGATCTCTTTTGCTCTGCGACGGCCTGCCAAGCATAGAGCAGTTCAGCGTCGCTGTACAGAGCACAGTGCTTGCCAAGTGCCATAAACTATTTGTTTTGTTTATATATCTGAAAAGTGCGGCTTTTTTCTTTTATATAAAAAATTTATTTATTGTGGGGTAGGCTCTGATTAAGTGATATGTGTTTTTGGTGGTTATTCATCCGGACTCGGTTATTGTGGAAAATCAATTACGAGGTGACTCTTCCAATTTAGTTCAGTTTGTATACATCTTTAAAGTTCGAAAAGAGGGTGATATTTATGGAAATAAATTGTTCATGCAATCCAATGTCTATTTTACTTATTTGTCAAGAACAGAATTTAAATTGATGGAAAAGAAATCACTTTTTACCAATTTGGTGTCACCAATTGTATTGTTTATTCATTGTTAAACGCGTGTCAGATTTTTCAATGTTTTTTTATTTGTTTCATTTTCTCACTCTTGCTAAATTTATTTCCTGAAAACTGCCGTGTGTCATAAAATTAATGAGAGAAACTGTTGAAAATATAATGAATCGGGGAAATGCGATTTTTTTTCCTTCAAAAGAGGTATGTATGCATTAAGATTTTTATTTGTAAATTTCAATTTTACCTGTCAATTTATATTGTCAAATTAAGTATATCCTATCAAGAAAATCACTTCAAAGCAAAATAAAAATCAATGTCAAATGTGCTCCAAAGCCGAAGTAGTGGTTAGTGACTAATAGAATATTTAAGGTTCCTAAATAAAGCAAGGAATTGGTAATCCAAACGCCATTTCTTCTAAAACACATTAGTATTGAATTTGTATCACACGAAATTCATGTAACAACTCTTATGCCAAAACAAACTTCTAAATCATATCGAGTAGATGAATTCATAGACAAAAGACAACCCAGCCAATCATCCTTCTTTCCGCTTCCATTCTTAATTATTTATTAGCTATATTACCCTTGGAGCATTGCCAACCGAGAATTCTCCAAAATGTGGAATGAATACGGGGAATGGTCAAATCCAACCATTCCCCGGAACCCCAAAATGAGGAATAATTATTGTATTAATATGTTTTTTTTATTTTGATTTATTTTAATACGTTTGATATTTTTTAGGTTATTGGGAATAGATTTAATGTAAAGAAATTAATATAATAATAATAAAATATTATTACTTTACTGGAATCTGAAATGAGAAAAGGAAAATAGGGAAGATGATTGGAGAAAAACACTGTAAATCCTGCAAAATGGGATTTGAGAAATGAAATATGGAGAAAATGGTTAGACTTGCTCTTAGCTACTCCAACTAAGCTTCTAACATATGCATTAGCCGATGCAAGGGTCTAGACTTTTGGTTCATTGCTCCGCGGAAAATAGGCGAAGAAAGAAAATAGTGTTGGCGCCAGAATATTCCACCTCATGTATCACACACTAGCAACGATACTCAACATATGTACTATTGTTATACGGTAACAAACTGCCAATCAATCATATATGAAGTTAATTTATTTAACCAAGACTTTCCATTGATAGATCCAATGTTTAATCATAGGTAGTGATTGATGGTCCAAGATTTTAAAGCTGCTCCATCAAAGCCAAACATCGATACTAAGAATAAGAATCGTAAATATGAGAATAAGAATCTTAGGATCATTAATTTGCAACAAAAAAAAAGGAAAGAGAGCTAAAATTCATGTGAGTATTCCTCAATAACATTTCCATGTATAAAAGAAATTTCTAGTTGGATGAATATTTAAAGGTTCTCAAGCTCTATTGTATAGGGTTAATTATATGTAAAAGTTAATTTTAACATTACATGTATTGAAACTACCAATAAAATAATATACTAACCATTTTTATAACAAAAGCTAATCAAGTCAATTGATTTGGTGCAATAGATGCTTGAAAGCTCCACCTACTCCTTCGGTATACTATTTTTAACTTGAATAATAACGCATTTTGTTACCCAACTGAAATTAAATTAAGTTAAAAAGAATATGCTTATATACAGCTTCAAACTAGCTTTAACATGTCTTATAGTTATATTAGTAGTTGTTAAGGTGATGAGTTCCACCATGCATTATATCATGTATCTAATCTATAGGAAAATTTTTGTAGTCTCTTTCATTTCATATTATGAGACTTTTAACATAAATGTTAATTTAAAAATATATTAACATATAGATTGCTTATAATTTTGTCTTGTTGATTAATAAAATAATATTAACAATACCATTATGAATAAGTACTATGGTTCATTTCTGGGAAAATAGTCCAATCCTGTAATCAAATACAACAATATTGTTTGTACAACTTGTTTAAATGTCTTCATAAACCATACTCTTTTGTAAAGCTGCTTCACATTGCATCCAAACACAAATAAGTACCAGCAACAGTAAATAAGCGCAAAAAACAACAGCAATACTTAAACAAAAGGAGTCTTAGCGTTTTAACAAAATAGTTACATTGTCTTCATAAAATGTTTATATTGGATATGATTTTTTTACATGTTCGTTTAAGAAATCCAGTGCTTGTTTACCAGATGGCTAAAGCTGCATTTGTATAAACATGACCATTTTTTACAGGCATTGAAGGATCAAGAACTAGCCGCTTCGGCACGTTATTTGCCACTACTAACCTCAACAAAAGGGTTCCGATGGTTGAGCATGTTGCTCCTGAATCAAAGTTTGCACTCTCTGCGACAAAACAGAAATCAGTGAATAATAAGGAAAATCTCGAAAGATATGCAGAAATTACACACAAGAGGGCATTGTTATACCTTCACAGAATTCCCAACTTCCTCCAATTTCTGTAATATCAGTAAGTCGCTCAAGTTAGATAATAAAGGCTCATTCCTCTGAGTTTTCAATGGCGACATCTGCAACAACATAAAAATATTATACCTAAATGGTTGACAAAAGAAAAAGGTTTTCTTAGAAGATGAGGGGGATAAATATACAGAAATTTGGCATACCATGGGGGATGATGGTTGACCTATTCTGAAACTAGGAATGTCCTCTATCGTGGAAACTTGTCTAGATACAACCTCGCTTTTCATGAATGAAAGCCGGTTTAAAATAGCCTGTAATGGACATGAAATATAAAACTTGTTCCTTTTTCAAGTGATTTACACCATTTTTTATATAAAGTTGATACCTTTTTGAAGGCACTTGGATTTGCTATGCCTTGAATTTTAAAATCATCACTTGTTGGCCTTCTCACGCCAACATTCTCAATTCTCAGAGAGTAAACACCAAAAATAGACTGCAAGTATCCTGAGAACAATACCCAATCACTAAGAAGTTGAAACAACAAAGAAAGCCAAAAATAGATTCTCGCACCACAAAAGAAGGAACAAATCATTTCCACAAAAATGCTGGTGAGTAAAATTCTGTTTCTTCCTTGAACAAGAAAAGATTAAAAAGAACGATTCATGTCATGTTGTCTTTCTTCTTAAACAAATTTTACTAAGTTTTGAATTTTTTCGCTAACGGCCATGCATGGTTAACACATCTCAGAGATTTGAAATGCATAATGTGCAAGTCTAAATTTGATCGGACATGACCTTTTTATTCAAAGCAAGAAATATATATATATCATGCCTATTAGTTCACCAAATGCAGAGACAAAAGTAGTTGATAGCATCATCCTATAATGGTCAACTATGAAGCTCAGAAACGGGCAACCATAACAGAAATTGAAATGGAAAAAGATACTTGAAAATGCCAAGCATCACACGAGTTCAGGTTTCTAATTTGGAAACATGAAGTTTTCGTGCTACCTAGTAACCTAGATGGTCCAAAAAGCAAAGAAAATAACATATATCGAAAAAAGATAAGACATTTGGGCAAGAGAGAGCTAATTACCTTGCTCAATTATGACATCCTGTACTGAAGGTAATAAAACATGCTTTTCTCTCTTCAACACTCCAAAACAAGGAAATGGCACTGGTTTTGTAACCTGGACTAAACACCACAGTATCAGCAAATGAACCACATTGCAAAACTTCAAGTTATAAAACTCAAATTCAAACATAAGTAATCAAATTCACTGAAATGGTAAAAATACTGAACATTTTAATGGATAAAGCAATGATACAGATAATTTACTTTATAAACAATGGCATTAGGAGTGAGATAGAGCTTTCTGGAACGAATATCTTTGCGCATTATATATCTCCGAACTGGCAAATAGAGAAGCATAAATAAACCAAGTCCCCAAACCAAAACTAATAGCAAAGAGTACATAACCCATTGTGCAGTTTGGTACTCCATAAATTTCTCTTCCATTTCATCGAAAGTTGCCGTATACAGAACTGTATCATCATCGGCTTCACTTCCTTCGCAATAGCCGCCACCGACCGGTGGTTCCGACAATAAACTTCTTTCTAAGCTATCGATTTCCACAACTTCATCGCCAGCCCGCATCTGATACCAAAATGGAAATTAGAAAAATTAATGGTGAAATGTTGGAATCAGAATGAAAAGGAAGTGGAAATTTGGGGGAAACTCACAGGTTGATCTGAAAAGAGCCTTCTTTTAACGGGAGTAGCCAGAGCTTCGATGGAAATGGAGAAGAGGAGCAAGGAAATAGAAATGTCAAACGACGAAACACGGAAATTAAGAACCCTAAAAAAGCAATTTGGGGAAAAATTTGTCGGTCTTCTGCTTATACTTATTTCAAGGATTGAATGGTAGTTGCTCACACTATCATCTACGTGGTAATTATAATTCCAGCGGGTTTCGAAAACCGCTAACAACAACTAAATCAAAATGATATGATTTCAATATGCGAGTAATTAGTTTCCTACACTTACAAAGATGTCAATCTCAATTTTATGAAAAATTCTTAACTCCTCTTAGTTTTGACATCAACTCGAAGTTTAAACAATTAAAATGATTACATGTGATGCTCGCAAATACATTTTTATCAAGTTGGGGTGACATTGATATAAAAAAATGTCACGGAATAGCTATTTATGTGACCTAAAAATTTTGATAACATAAGTAAATAACTATTCACAACCATAACATGTGGCTGTTTATACAAAAAATTTTAATTAATAAATCGCACTGTCATTTGCATTTTTATCCATATGAGAAGTTTTTGATTGTGTTTTCATTGTTAAGCATGCCATTGACCGTTTACGTGCATATATTATGTTTAACACTTTAATTTAATTGTTAGTGGTTGATAATAATATATATAAAACTTTTATAATAATTAAAAATTACATGTATAATAATAACTACTAACCAAATACTTATATTAAAATTGACTTCCCCTTTATTAGTTTTGCATTTGTTTGGAA
>CATIWQ010265977.1:0-11785 GCA_949673415.1 Euphorbia schlechtendalii | reverse complement strand
ACACACACACACATATATATATATATATATATATATATATATATATATATATATATATATATATATATAAAAGTTAATCTATGATTTTGTATAGTTAAATTTGTGGTTGGAAAATATTTTTCATAATTATAAACAAACATCAGAAAATATTTTACAGTGATGTAGCTAAACATAGGAAAATATTTCATTTTCTTGTATAATATTTTCACTTGCACAACATTTTCTTGCAAACAAATGAGGCCTAAATAACACAGACCTAGAAACAAAAAATCAAACATATGATCTTTTGTTAACCCTAACCATAAACCCATACTTCATATGGAGGATAATAGAAGCATGATTAGGAATAACAGGATGTCCTTCAATCACCTCATAATCATAATTATGAATAATGAAAGAAGCAATTGCCTTCATTTGATTTAAAGCTATTTCTTTCCCCATACAAGTCCTTGGCCCTGCACTAAATGACATGAACTTGTATGGTGAATGTTGAATTAGTTTCCCTTCATCCGAAATCCATCTTTCTGGTTTGAATTCTTCACAATCTCTTCCCCATATAGATTCGGTTCGCGCCATCACATAAATTGGAATGAACATCATAGTTTTCTTTTCCACAAAATGCCCGCTTGGAAGAACATCTGCCTCGATTGCTTCTTTGTGCTCATACATAACAGGAGGATATAACCTCAGTGTTTTGTATAATGTTGCTTGCAAATACACTAATTTGTTTAGCTTCTTCCACTCGAAAAACATTCCACGCTCCGTTGGTGAAATCGAGTCTAATTCTTTTCTAATTTTCGATTTCACTTGTGGGTTCTTGCCAACATGCCAAAACAACCAAGCGAGAGAGAATTCTCGACCCGCAAATGCGAAATTTAGAATGATATCCTTCAGGTATTTGTCGATGAATTTAGGTCCTTGAATCTCTTTCTCCTTTATGAATTTCGCCAACAAATCAATGCTATCTTCATCTTTCTCTTTCAGTAAATCGGCACGTTTTCTTGCGATGAATTCAGTTACTTTTTGATCAAGAATCTCCGAACCTATTCTCATCTTCTTCTCCTGTCCAAACCCCATCCATCTTTGAAGCTTCCACAAAAAGCGCGGCCTTACATGTCTATAAAATAAAGCTTCCTCGACGTAATCCAACCCCAAGAAGTACTCATCTTGTTTGAATGAGTCGTTGAGGTGTTTAGGATCATAACCAGTAAGCATCTTATAAATATTATCTATTGTAAACTTATGAATCAACTCCTGTAAATCGACTATTAAACCATTTCCACATACATGCTCAACAATCAGAAACAACTGGTTCTCAACCTTGAAAGTAATAGTGTCCATCAGAAGGTTGAGAAACCGATTTCGATTGATAACAGAAACACCAGTTTTTTTCTGGAATTTCCAAGTGTCAGAATCACCATTGAAAATCCCATCTCCGAGAAATTCGAACATTTCTTTGAAATCGGGACCTTTAGGGTAGTTAGTGAAATTGGTGTACATAATGTGCTTAATGTTGAGAGGATCAACAGAGCACATCATGTCCATGTTCATAAGGAAAGGACCTTTGAAGAGAAAAGTTCCATTGCTTCTTTCTGCAAGTTTTGCAGTCCATTGATGGAGTTGGTGGAGATTGGCTACAAGTTGAGGAAAATGTCCAAGAAACGGCCAATGGAATAGCACTGCATGGCGGTTGCTAAGCCACCAACCGACAGTAAAAGAAAGGTAAGCTAAGATGAATTCAAGCATTTTTGCTAATGGAGAGTAGTGCAATGCATAATGAAAATAATCAAGTTCATATTTTATAATAAAACTGCCAGGCCACGGTCACCTAACTAAATAATACGTACTATTAAACGTAGAGAAAAACAGATACCTTATTAAATGAACTGTTAACTGTTGCCAATTTGTGAACCACAACTTTATTCTTACTTATTTAATTTGATTTGTTTTACAAATCGAACGGAAGAGACATTATACAAGATTTAAATATTGATAAAGTTAAAAAATTTTGGAAAAATAAAATTACTTAGTTAGGTCATGAATATGTTTATCCAACTGAAATGACAACATTCTGAAAATTAATACTTTATTAAAGGATGAGGGTTTCATACTATGTTTTTCTTATGAAAGATTCGGATCCATACAGAAAATTGTGTTTCCTTCCATAACATTTAAATTCGGATCCTTCACCTTGTTAGAAATAACATTGATTATGGGATTAGGGTCAATTTCATCATTTCCCTGTGACGTCCGTTATTGAGGGGAGCGAACATAGCAATATATCAATTTCCATTGACTCACCTTCCTATTGCAAGGATTTCAATTTATTTATCCACATGTAACTTATCCGCTATATAAAGTAGTGTAAATCTTAATACAAAACACAACAGAAGTACAATTCTCCCACAAAGCCTTTATTCATTTCTTAGTTAGTTTTAGTAAACTAACATGGCATCGGATATCGATCTTATTAGGACCATAGTTTACGGGCTCATCACTTACCAAAAATCTGACCTTTGTCTTTGGCTACCATGTCCGTAGATGGTGACAAAAACCAACCCACCACCGAGCTACCATGTCCAAAGACGGAAACAATTGAAAAAAACACGAAATTAGCCACGATTTATCAAATGGTTTCAATAACCAACAATAGAAACATTCCCTCTCAGATAATTTATATATCAGCATTAAATTGCACAACCAGATTATGCCCTTTGGGCTCGTATGATCAAAGTAGCGATTGGAGGAAAATCCAAAGCACGACTAAGTCACCTTACCGGAATTCCAACAAAGCCTGCAACCAGCAATGAGAAATATGAAAAGTGGGTGCAAAAAAACCTGTTTGTATTCTAATGGCTAATACAGAACATCGAGCCTCAAAGTGCCAACAATTTAACCGATTTCCAGCAGCCAAAGCCCTGTGAAGTGCTCTCGCGACCACCTACAGTTCCGGAAATGATAAATTGCATACGTTTGATTTACATTCAAAGGTAAACAATCTAAAACAAAATAATATGGCTCAAGTATATTTTTGGATTACCTTATAAGGGATTTAGGGATGTTGGCCTGAAACAACTTAATATAAATAGCGGAGGGGTGAATGCTTTACTTGGTTCTTTTAGATTTTATAAAAATTTCTTATCCAAGTTCACTTTTTAGATGTGTGCTGAGAGAAGTAAGCTGAGTTGGATCTAAAAACTATAAACTACTCAGCTTCGTTGGCATAGTTTATCTTCAATAGCTACTGAGTACTTTACTCAACTAGGATTGGTTTTTCGAGCAAAACTTGTAAAACTGAGAGAATAATGAATGAGTGAAACGCAATAAAGAAAAGCAAAAAAGGTAAGAATGTTAACATTTGAGAATTTATCCTGGTTTGGCCCCTAGCCTACCTCCAGTCCCCAGATTCCTTTTCGAGCTTTAATCCACTAGTGCTTTCCTTCCTTCCTTAGGCAGAGAAGCCTTTACAACGGGTCGATTCTATTACAGAAAGTACATTTCCTTTCTAACTACCACACAATCACAGTTTGGGTGCTCTTCCCAAACTGTCACTCAGATTTTCGAATAGAAATTAATGAACAGAGGATTTCAACTTATAGAATACGTTGAATCCTTTACAATGTTAAATCTTAAGTTATTTCTCTCTATTACAAACTGATCGGAGGATTTTGTGTTTGCTTTGATTGCTTCATTTGGAATTTCTGAAAGCAGGGAATATTTGAACAGAGTTTTAGCTCTTTAAGAAATTTGAGGTGATTCACCAAGTTTAAATGTTTGCTTCTATCTTCTATTTATACTTGAAGCTCTTGAAAGTAGTTATTGCAAACTTCTTATTCTAACTTTGTCTTCAATTTCTCCTCTCTTCAAATCCTCTTCTCTTCAAATCTTTTGAATTTACCTTGTTTGAAACAAATTCCAAGACGTTTAGAGATAGAGATTTCGAATGTTGAGTTGCGAGATTAATCCTTTAATAGATTGCGTCAAAAGATTGTTTTCCTTCAAGTAATCTATTCTGATATAGAGGCGTGCAAGATCCAATGTGGAATTCTATGAATGGTTGGCTTGCTAACATTACAGAGTTACGCGGAGATGTTGAGAAACTATGCATGTTAGGTGATTCCTTTTATCTTAGACTTTAGAAAGGAATATCCAACATTCCTTACTGATAACTTTTTGTTGTGAGGACCACTTGAATATCTTCTTTAATTTCAGTTCCTTTTCTCCTAAAAAGCACTAAAGGAATATTCTGTTCTTCATAGAAATCGTAAAACGCATTCGTGTCATTTATTTCTCTAAGTATCAAAAGTACTTAGCTTCGCTGAGTCTATATCTTGTAAACTATGTAATACTATGCTAGCTCAGCTTTTCTTGCTTTAAGCTATAACTTAATTAATCACTCAGTAAACTGAGTTATTTGCCCTCAAACAAACTCAAGTGAATTAATTAAGAGTTTATTTAGCACTCAATTAATTTCAATATCCTAGACCGTTTGTTATATCTAAAACGTTTAATTATTGTGAAGTACTATTAACTTGGGTTCAACAATCTCCCCCATTTTCAAACAGATAACAAACTAGGTAGTAGAAGAGATTAATTGAATAAATAGTTTAAAGATATAGAAAAACCTGATAGAAGATGTAAGACTCCCCCATGCTGAGTTAACTCCCCCATACTGAGGGGATTCTCTTCATTTAGGTCAGCTCCCCAATACTTAGAGAGGAATTTTCTTTGATTTGGGACTTTATCTTACTTCAGCTTTTCTTTAAGTTTGGTCTTTGTATTTATTCCTGCAACAGTTTATAAGCAAAAATAGCATACATACACAACAAATAAGAAGTTAAGAAGCTCTTAACTTAGATAGACAAAATCTTGTAATTTTTAATTAATGACGAAAAAATACTTAGTTGGTACACAAAACGTGTCATAAGATAAAAGATTACATTGATCTTCCTATTATAAGTTTAGTCTATCCTACAGCTATTTGCAAAATTGCGAATAGGGTGAACTGCCTTTGGGATGTCTTGAAGAGTGGTGCTGTTGATTTTGCTGTTGATGCTGAGATTGAGGTTGAGGTTAAGGATTCTGAGTTCTTTGAGGTAAGGAGTGTTTGTAATGAGAAGCATTCCTCGAGGTTCCTTCTACTACTTTCTCCCCCTATGATATCTGGCCCTTCATAGTTTCTTCCAAGTATAGATTAAAAAAGTGGATTCCAACTTAGAATTCCTCTTACTTACCAATGATTGTTGGAGAGATCTCATATTCAAGCTGTTCCTTTCCCTTGAGCATTAAATGTCCTAATCATTAAGCTCTTCTAGAAGTAGATGATGGCACCACGTGAGCTAGGCAATTTAATCGAATCATTAACAGGTAAACTGTTGAAAGCACTGCAGCAAACCATGAAAGTTTGAAGTAGAGAGAGCAATCTTCAACTTTGCCTCCATGTCAATTATCCTCGTGTAGAAGTTATGCATTGTCTTTGTAGTGAAATCTATATCCCTTGAGTCATACATCCCCGCGGTGATCAGTTGATCTATATTTCTTTACATACCACTGATCCTATCCCTGATGATATTCAACTTTTTATGCACGGAGAGTCCTTCTTGGTCAAGGGACTAAGTAGGTTCTAGAAACAGCTTTCCCATTGCATCAAAGAGAGTCTTCTGGCTTTCATGACCTTGTCATCAGTATTGTTACTAATAAGCTTGCAGGAAGACTCTAGCTTCTCAACTAAATCATCAAGGTTAAGTGAAGGATTTCCAACCTTCTTCCTAGTCTCCTCAACAATTCTAATAACTTTTTCCACCTTCTTTTTTCCAACAGCTTTGCCATGCTGTGGCCAATATCTTTGGTGACCTCAACTTCTTTGAGCACTTAACCAATCTTCTTATCTATGCTCTTCTTGATCTTGGCTTGTTCTTCCCCGAACTGGTGAAACTGTGTAGCTTGAGTTACCAAGGTGGCATTCAAGCTAGCATCAATATTACCCTTCATCTTGCCTGCTACCACGTTAGTGATAATAGTAGATGTGGGGATAGACGTGAAAATTGTGCTGAGTTGAGCTGCAGAATCAGACAGCTTACTTGAGATAATTGAAATTTCAGTATGTTATGGAGAAGAAGGTGGAGGTGAGAAAGAATATTCAGGTTGAATAGGAGAGGAAGGGGTATAGTTAGGAGAATTTACAGTTTGTTGAGTTTGAGGAGGGGAATTTACAGAAGGAATAGGAATTTGGGAATTTACAGGAGTAGGAATTGAAGGATATAAAGGATAAGTGGGTTGAGGATTTACAATAGAATGGGGGAAGGAGTTAAAGGAACCTGTGGGTTGGCAATTTGACTCACGGATGGTCAACCTCATATAACACAGCTTGAGTAGGAAGGGACTCAAGCTGCGTGGGAATTTGGCTTGGGATGCTTGAATTAGGAAGACTAAACTCTTCCTGATTGATGAACTCCATGCCATCTTTATCCTCCTCATTGTTGCTCACCACTTGGACATTTTGCTTTACAGGGTGAGTGGTGGCAGAGCACTTGCACTGAGTGCCCCTTGCTTTGGTTAGAATTTCCTCCACATGGGCTATAGCTTTATATTTTGTAGTTTCAGGGTCCTCTTTACCTTTCTTAGAGTTCCCTTGACCTACATCATCTTCGATTTCCTCAAGCTTGCGCTTTCTTTGGAGTAAGGTCTCCTCTTACTCCCTACATCCTTAGCTTCCTCAGCCTTTTATTTCATCTCAGCTTCCTTCTGAGCACGAGTCTTTACTTTCAAAGGCTTTCTTTGCCTGACTGAATGCTAGGCAGGCGTATTTCCTACGCTTTCTTATGCTGGGATGGCTGTAGCTTTTTGAGAGCCAACTTTTGCTTTGGAAGAAGAAGTTGCAGTAGTTATTGGGATTTATTCCAATTAAGCAGTCAAAGGCACATCTTTAATGGTATCTTCACTAGGTCCTTCCCAATCCACAACAAATGCATCTTCATCATCCTTCAGTACAGCCTTTGGGACTACTATCGGCTCAATTATTGCAAAGTTTTTGGCTATGCTCGTTCCAAAAAACTTATCCCCGGCAACGGCGCCAAAAACTTGATCGCAAGGTTTTGACTTTATTTATTTTGAGGGCTATATTCAGAGATGAAGCCAAAAACCTTGTTCCCCACTCTTCCAACGATAAGTTAAAAGTTTAAAATACGAACAGATGTTGTTAGTACTGCTTATCAAAATAGAAATATGGTGACCACTGCAAGTATACAGTTTTGATGTAGTTTTAAAAGATATCGATCCCACAAGGAAGGAACTAGTTCTAAAGACTAACAAGAGTTACGGGAGAAACGAAAATATGGAATTTATATTGGAGAGTTGGATTGGTAGATAGATGAATGGATAGATGTATGAACAAACTAGAGAACATGTAAAAATATAGAGATATTCCTACAAATAAGTTTAACAGAGAAAAACATGCAAAATCATCAAGAATATTTCATACACTAGTAACTTCAACAAATAAGGTTCTAGATGCCTTAATATTTAATAATTCACAGCAGATCAACATATGAGATGACTTTTCTAAGTCTAGGGTAAACGAATTATGACATTTATAAGAACCTGGATAGCTATATTACTATGCTTAGTACGGATCGCTCTCACATAGCCATATTTAGCAAGTTACCACTCCAAAAATGTTGGCTCACTAAACAGCATTATAATCACAGATCTAGTGATTATACACAATCTTGCTAACCCCAAAATCACTCTTAAAGTTAACTCGAAAGCATATAACTTGATTAATATAAATGACGCACAACGAATTACTTGTTAATGCACATAGACATATCATAAACTTTGAAATACAAAGTATAAGTAGAAAACAAAGTAAAGTTGTAAGGTATGTAAGTGAAAGCTAAAGTTGATCAAACAGTATCCACTCTTTAATGGGAGTCGTCAATTCTCGCAATTCCCTCAATTCCTGCATTTAATGGGAGTCGTCAATTCCCGCAATTCCCGCATATCCTCTCTTCTCATCACATTATAGATTTTATAGGCAACCTTCAATTTATAGTGATACATGGTGCTCTCAAAATTCATGATCAAAATTAGCACTGAGATTATCACTTAATTAACCAACATAGTAAAATGGCGAGTTTAACAACAGCCGGTTTCAATTAAAAAAACATCCTTTGGATAAAGTCTTTTCAATTTTTAACTGCGAAACTAAATCTCACAGCGTTACCTTAAAATATAGATGATGTTAAGTATCTATAATCTCCTTTATCTGAGTTTGATAAATGATTTCCAATACTTAGCCAAATTTCTTGATTTTTCTTCATATGGGGTTTGCCATTCCAATAAGCATTCTTAGAACATTAAACTGCTCCTTGGCCAATGGTTAGGTAAATATGTCAGCTCATTATTCTTCAAAATGAACATACTCCAATTTGACATCTCCCCTTATTACATGATGTTTTATGAATTGATGTCTTATATTGACAGCTTCATCCTTCCATAACTTCAAGGCATTTTAACTTTATACCATAATCCTCCATTTGCTACTTAATCCATCACAGTTATGGTACACAAACCTTGCCTTCATGTACTCAGCACAACAGAAGTTTGCTTCTTGCTATACCATGAGACAAGGCATTCTCCAAGGAAAAGGCATGCTCCTATGGTGGTTTTCCTCTCAAGCTTGTCTCTGCCATAGTCAGCATCTATAAATACTCTAGGAGTGAAATCTAAGCTGTTAGGATACCACAGACCAGCATCAAGTGAACCTTGCAAGTACCGTGGAATTCTCTTAACTTTTCCTATGTGAGATTCTCTGGGGTCAGCATGATAACATTCGCAATAACACACATCATATTGAATTTCTGACCTACTAGTAGTTAAATAAAGAAGAGAGCTAATAATAATACCTCTATAAAACTTGTTGTCTACCGGCTTACCAGCTTCATCCTTACTTAATATAGTATGAGTTACCATAAGAGTGGACATTAGCTTTGAATGCTCCAGATCAAACTTCTTCAGGACTTCTTTGGCATACTTAGACTAGCTAATGAAGATTCTATCTTCACTCTGCTTGATTTGAAGTACAAGGAAAAAGTTAACATTTCTCATCATAGACATTTCAAATTCACTCTTCATTTGTATGCTAAACTCCTTGTACAGCTTCTCATTAATTTCTCCAAATATAATATCATCAACGTAGATTTGGACTAGAAACACATCTCCTTTTCTTCGCATGATAAATAGAGTCGTATCTGCTTTCCCTCTTTCATAGCCTTTGCTGATGAGGAAATTGGTCAGCCTGTCATACCAATCTCTCGGAGCCTGCTTCAATCCGTAGAGAGATTTCTTTAGTTTGAAGATATGCTCAGGATTCTTTGGTTCTTCAAAGCTTAGGGGTTGGAAAACACAGACTTCCTCTTGAATGAATCCATTCAAGAATGCGCTTTTGATATCCATTTGAAAAAATTTAAAGTTCATATGAGGTGCGAAAGCACACAGGATTCGAATAGCTTCAAGCCAGGCTACAAGAGCATAAGTCTCATAATAATCGATGCGTTCTTATTAATTGTAGCCTTGAGCAACAAGCCTGGCTTTGTTCCTGACAACAATGCCATCTTCATCTAGCTTGTTCCTAGAAAGCCATTTGGTGCCAATGAATTATTTTCCTTTGGGATTTGAATCCCAAACATCATTGCGCTTGAAATGATCCAGCTCCTCTTGCATCATGATCATCCAATAATCATCTCATTCTACATCTTTGGCTTTAACGTACAAGTGTTATCAATACCACTTATCAAATAGAAAAATGATGATAACTGCAAGTATACATTTGCGATGTAGTTTTAAAATATATCGAACCCACAGGGAAAGAACTAGTTCTAAAGACCAACTAGAGTAACGGAACAAAGAAAATAAAATAGATAATTTTATTGTTGATGAGTTGGTTGGGGTATAATGGTAAATAAATAGATAAATGTATAAATAGATTAGAGTAGAAGAAATCGGTATAGATTATCCCTACGAACAAGTATAGCAAAGAAAACATGCAAAATCATCAAAGATATTACATATACTAGACTACTTTAACACATTCGGTTCTAGACACTCAGATATTCAATTATTCACTTTAGAGTAACACATGAAGTGACTTTTCTAAGTCTAGTGCAAACGAATTAAGACGATTATATAAACCTGGATAATAATAATAATATTATGCTTAGTACGGGTCACTCTCATGTAGCCATATTTAGCACGTTACCATTCCAAAAATGTTGGCTCACTAAATAGCATTATAATCACAGATCCAGTGATTATACACAATCTTGTTAACCCTGAAATCACTCTTAAAGTTAACTCAAAAGCATATAACTTGATTAATATAAAAGGCTCAACACGAAATACACAATATGACACATAGACATATCATAAACTTTGAAATAGAAAGTATAAGTAGAAAACAAAGCAAAGTTGTAAGGTATAAAAGTGAAATCTAAAGTTGATCAAACCGTATCCACTCTTTAATGGGAGTCATCAATTCCCGCAATTCCTGCTTCTGCTTTGAATTTGATCTCAACCTGTACAGAACCTCCGCTATGATACTATTCTTTATGAATATTGAGTAAACGAATATTGAAGAATGAAAACTTTTATTGATAAGTGATTTGTAATTACACTTATACAACAATCACTTGAATATGTAAAGAAATCTAGTGATAGAAATAAGGTTCTAATCACTTGTACATTTTCTTGCTAACTTAGAACAAAGCGAAATCTATATGATTTACTCTCTAAAACTAAGTATGCACGTACCACATACCACGCTTAGAATCCCATGCACAATGCCCACGAAATTGGTGGGTTTTGAACCCTATTTATAAAGTATGAAGGGTTGCGTCCATCTAAAGGAAGAGTAGTGTCCATTGGTGAAGAGTTGCATCACTTCATTTTGATTGGATGCAAAGATTCATCCTCATCCACAATGGAAAGGCACCTTTTCATGATTGGTTAACTTCCAAAAGGTGTCTTTTCGGTTGGTAGTTGATGGCGGTTAATCGTTGTTATCTAGCGGTTGGTAGTTGATAAGAGATAACCAATAACCATCACAAGTCATAACCACAAATCTTATGTCGCTATCGTGAACATTGATTGGTTGTTTTCTGTTTATGAAGAGTGACAAGTCGTGACCGTGAATAGATGTCATGATCTTGAAATGCTGTTTCTTCATGATTCTTCGTTGCAACTTTGTCGATCTTTGATGACTTCGATCCTAAGCCAAATCTTTGTATTCCATGCATCTTTTTGCACCTTTTTCACTCTTTTTCCATAGAATTCCACTTTTGATTGTTTTACTCCCAAGATTTACCTGGTTTCTACATTTGCATCAAAAACAACTACATACCACGTGAAATCATTTATATGAAGTATAAAATGACTTAAACCATAGTGTTTTATGATTGAAAATATGATGATTATTAGTGTAAATATACACTTATCACACCCCCACACGTAACTTTTGCCTTATCTTCAAGGTAAACAACATAAGTGTAAAGAATAGTATTCAAGTTTATACCTTATTTGGCGAAAGACTATTGTAGTGAATACCACATTCCACACCGCATAAGATTCAAGTAAAGTCTTTGAAATTTCCCACAAATTAGTAATGTGCAATTTATATAGTTTAGTTGCATACCTTTGCTCTTAATGGAGGTTCAACCGAATTGCGTCTTCATATAAGTGTTATATGCATACTCGAATATTACCTTCTCTCAAGTATAGTATAAAGTAT
>CATIWQ010265973.1:0-18395 GCA_949673415.1 Euphorbia schlechtendalii | reverse complement strand
ATAGCTAGCTCTTGTAAAAAAATGTGTGTTATGAAAAGAAATACTTGTTGTTAGTGATAAACATGAATAGTTGATAGGTGTATTTATAGGGTTGAGGAAATGTATTTGACCCATAATTTGTTCCAAATTCTGGATTAGTGGTTGGCTTATCTAGTGGATTCTTTATTGGTAATCAATGTATAATATTAAGGATGTCATAAATTTGTTTTCCATTTTACTTTTATAACGTACTCATATTGTTATTAACACAATGAATCCGTTTTTGACCCTATCTTGTCGTTGAAAGACTAAATTTTGTATTCTATGTATTATGATTTTCAAAATCGAATATAGGAATGCACAAAAGTTAGAAAAATAATTATACTACTTATTAAAATAGGTTTCACATATTATAGTCTCACCGGTGTCCAACTATATATATTCAAATTGAATATAACAAGACATATATCATAATAGTGATATATTTTATTTTATTTTGTAAGTTTATTACTTAATAAAATAAAAAATTTAAGTTTTATATTTAAGAAATTTCAATTTCAATTTTACATTTAAATTCATGTATCATTTATACATTTATCCAATTTTAAAGAAATTTATCCGAAAATTTGCTCTTTTCATCTATTATTCATATTGCCACAATAATGGTCACAATTTAACACACAAGTGATCTTCACCATTAAATTCTTTATAGTCTAGTGATTGAAATTTTAATTGAGATACTTGGATTACAAGTGTATCAAGGGTGGAAATCACTTGTGTAACAAAGTGTGATAACTGCAATATAGCATTTCCCATTTATAATATCACCACAAACTTTTTGATATTTGAGTTTTCAATTTGTTTTACGCCAATTAAGCTTGTTTATATCAACAACATATTGTGCAAACACAAATATTGTGGAAAAAGGGCAGGTAGGTTGAGAAACTACCATTGGATTACAAGTGTATCAATGCGACAAAGTGTGAATATAAAATTTCAAATTTATAATATCACCGCAAACTTTTTAATATTTGAGTTTTCAGTTTGCTTTACTCCAATTAGGCTCGTTTATGTCAACAAAATATTGTGCAAACAAGATTGATTGGTTATAAGTAAAGGGAAAAATCAAAATATAGCTATTAGAACCATCTCAAGTAATTGTACTACATTATTATTTTGTCATAAAAACCGTATGGAGTAATATTGCTAAGTTGTAAAACATAAAGTAAATTATTCCATAATAATTAATTTAATTAAGCATATGATAAGGTTGTATCAAACACTTAATTGTGGCGACTAAACGACGTGAGCTCCTTGACATCCCCCAAGCCCAGCTTCTCCCAAACCATCGCATCGTACTTATCTTTGGCCGCGCCTTCTTCCACCACTAAAAGAAGCCAGTACCTGCGACGACTTGTGTTTCGCCCTTCTCAATGCTCTCCAGTTTCAAATTATGAACTCCATTGCCTTATTTGTTGTACTCACTAACAGCGAATTGCGCAATCTCCACCACATGTGGGTCTTACAAATTTATAATCGGAGTCCATCCCCCGGCCAGTCTTATTGATGCTGCCGCTGCGGCCGACGATATGACGAGGTAAAGGATGACGAACTGAAGCTTCATTTTGCCCTGAAATATATGTATATTATGAAAATACATGTATGTAATAATTTGTGTTGAAAAATGAATAGCAACAAGTCTATTTGTAGGGTTGAGGAAATGTATTCTTGATATATTGCCTAATTAGTTCGGATTTGACAATATGAAGTGGGTTAGTATTAACTTGTAATCACATTAAATTGTATATTATGCAAGTCATAGATTTGCTTCCCATTCTACTTCAAAAACAGGTTGAGGTTGTTGGGTTTAAAAGTGGACCGCTGGGAAAATCACATATATGGCTAGTACTCGATTTTAAACGGATTGTCACCATCATTTTGCATCTCCTAATTTAAATTCTACTCAAACACGTTCTCCATATTTTCGGGGTATTGGGCGAACTAATGTATTAGTAAAAGTATTTGTATAACAATAAAATTAAAACATATAATTGAGTTTGAAATAAAATGATAGTTCATAACAACACTCAAATATTTATGAGGAAATGCAACTAATAAAAGTTCAAACAAATAGTAAAACATATACATTTTCAGTGGTTTAAATTTCAGTAACATACATTATTATATTGTGGCCCATTAAAAAGTTAGGGGCATTCAATGCAAAAAATATTATAAAAAATATATATTTAATTTTCTACAATAAAAACAAAAATTTAATAATTTGTTTTTACTTTTTTTTCAACTAATTACCGTAAACGTGAGCGATCGCACTACCAGCCTACCCTAGTCATGTCATGATCCTAGTTCTAAAATTGTTGTGTATATAATGATATGCATTTACTTAGCTTTATTTATATATAAATGTTCAAAAGAATAAACAATTGGTTTTACGTCATAATTTAAAAAGAAATGAACAACAAGATATCATATTATCACTTGACAATCATTTAGATCAAATGGTTGTATAAACTATACGATGCTTTTCTTTTCAGAATTTTCAATTCATTATAAACTAAACTGTAATTGAACTATGAATACTTTTCTTTATTTCTTAACAAAATATAACTTAATTATAGGTACATATTTATGAAAAATAAATATTCTTTTGTTATAGAGTATGGTGTAAAATCGGAGAATCTTATTTTATAAAAAAAAATTCAGGATTGAATCTCAATTCTTTCGATGTGTCGATAATTTCAACAAAAAAATTTCAAATTGAACACTTAATTACCTCTAATTATGAAAAAGATAATTAGGTGTAATTCAATTGATACATCTCTTAAAGTGAGAGTAGGAATTCCTGAATTCGATACTCATATTCTTCAAAATAAATATTCTTATAAGATTGATTCTTTAAAAGAAAATTAAAAAAAAGATTGTTTCATTGAGTTTGCAAAATTAACAACGAAAAAATCTCACCCCACCCGAATGTTGATTCGAACTTGCATGTGATCTCTAGTATCACAATTTCATGTCTTAACCACTAAACTAAGAATTTAAAACGATGATTTATATATCAATTGTACTCGTCTTCAATATGGACGTGATTCCATGGATATTGGTCAGTTTGGCACCGCTAATCCAGGATCAAAAAGTTGTTGTCCCGCATAATGTCGGACTAGACAAGTCGCAGGTAATTTGTGGTCTAAAGTGAAGCTCATGTGTTCCTTGGCTCAACTGGTGCTCATATCGGCCATGAGAGACTTTTGCGATTTTCTATATACGAAATTATGAAACTTAGCTATGTGTTACTTTAGCAGAATAGTAATTCATAATTAGCTTGGGAAGCTTTGAGCTCGCTTATAATCATGTTATCTGTACTGTAAATTTCAAAAAAGTATTTTGTGATATCAATTGTTTTCAAAATGGGTCTTGTGATATTTCGGATCTCAAAATGGAATTTGAGATTTCGAACCATTATCGAAACAAAAACTTTTCGTTAACCCTGTCAATTTTACTGACATGATAAAGGACATTTTTATAAAATTACATTAAATATAATTTAATTTAATCTAATTCGTTTTCTTTTACTTTTTCTTTTCTTTTACTTTTTCTTTTCTCTCTCTCTCTCTTCTCTGCAATTTACACTATTTTTAAAGTTCTATTGATTCCAAAATAAATACGAATTACTCAGATGTTTTCGCATACATAAATACATAAAATTATGGATAAATTTAAATTTGCTTAACAATAATATGCGACTATTATTAAATTTTTAATCAAGACTAATTAACAGGCTTAAACGACGTCAGTCTCTTAGACATTCCCCCTGGCTTCTCCCAAACCACCGCCTCATACCTCTGACTAGCACCGCCACTCACCTCCAGAACAAGCCGGTAATTCACTCCGGCAACTACCTGCTTATCGCCTCTGGCGATATTCTCCAGCTTCATGCTAGTCTTCGATCGGGAATTGTTTTCTTTCACTGCGTATTGCGCGATCTGCTGCACATGAGGGTCACTCAAATTCTTGATCGGATTCCACTCGCCGACGCCTCCAGTTCTTCTGACGGCGAAGGTGGCGGTGGCGACAAAGAGGAGGAAACACATGAGGAGAGATTGGCTTTTCATTTTGTAACCGTTGATTTGCCAGAGTCGGTTTGGAGGGTTGAAAGAATGTGGAATAACGGTGGTATTTATAGAGGAAAACGAAGACTGACACTCACCCTTGGGTTTTAATATTTATCACAGTTTTACCATTAGCGGCTTTAGCAGTTTAGCTGTTTCTTACCCACAGAAATCAATTAAAAAAATTCACAATAATCTGGTTTTTTATTAGTACATTTATTTCTTTTTATTTGTTAAATTAGATCATAGAAACATTTTTATCTAATTTATTAAATTATATATTTGTAATAGAAAAGATATTTCTAGTATAAACATATCATTTAAATAATATAGTAGAATTTTAATGGTTTTAGGACAATGTTATATAAAGCAACTAAAAAAAAGACTAGAAAAAACAAAGTTTTGTGTATAATACAAATAAATTATGAATTGATAACTAAATAAATATGTCTGGTTAGTGGTCAAACTTTTTTTATTTAAAGTAAAAATTATAAGTTATCAATTAAAATTTATTCAAAAATAACCAATTTGGTATAGTTTAGTAATTACACGTAAATATAAAAATGGTATACTACGGGTTCAATATCAAATCACATACTTCAAAAATTTTAATATATTAAAAAGGCTCGTTATTTAAAAAAAATGCAATTGCACACATTTATATTAAGTAAAAAGAAAAATGTGACTAACTCATAATATCTCTTAGTTATTGCAAAAATCTTAACCATTATACTAACATATTCTCCCAAAATATAGTGCGATATTGTTATCAACCATGCATGCCAAATGTTTTACATAGTATCTCATAAGATCTTGAGTTACAAAATTGAGATATGAATTAGATTTTCCTTACCATCCTTATTATTAAACTTGGATTCGTCAGATTTTTATTCCTTTGTTCCACGTGTAAGTGTATGGCCTTGGATGGATTAAGTAAGAGAGCATTTTTAGTAGATTGTTTATACTACAAATCTTCTTGATAGATAAAGCATTAATGAACCCAATTTAAGTATTACTCAGCAATTTTAAGTTGAAGTTTTTGACAATGTAAAATATAAAAATATTAATCTATAAATCAATATTCTAATTAATTTTTAAGTAGAGTTCATTAGACTTAGTTAAGATTAGTTACCTAGTGTTGCTAATTTTAAAACTTGGTTAAACTTACTAACACAGGCTGCTGAATAAGTTACTCAGTACGGTAAAATAGGAATTAGCTCAGCACTTAACTTCTATATATTTATGTTGAGTCTTTGAAGTTACGTTGTTATGACATTGTGTGATTTTAACCTTTGTTTCTTAGAACTGAATATTTCTATTGATATGTTTCAGGTGACGAAGATGATCTAGCATTGAAAACAAAAAAGGAACAACATCATATTGTTGGCATGTCAATGCTACAATCCAAAGAAAAATAAACTATCTCGCCACTTTGCGGAATGAGTCGCGCCAACCTGCACACACCATTTTTGTCAAGCTAGTCAAGGGAAGTCACGTCAAAACTCGTGCCAAAGATTTACTTGCAAATGATAGAGTGAAGATTGAGGACATGCAATATTTTAATCCACGGTATAATCTCATTGATATGACAATTTAATCTCGCACAACAACGGATATAAACCCTCTCATAACCGATTCAAAACTGTCTCAAACGGGAAGATTTCGAAGATCTGGCGAGAAGATAATTTGGAGATTAAACGAGAAGAAATGAGTTTGCAACGGTTACTTCAACTCTTTACTTATAAAAGGAATTGAAGATAGCAGTTCAAACTTGGTGAATACACCCGAAATTTTTTTAAATGATAAAGTTCTCTAATAGCAAGAAAAAATCCCACAAATCGAAATTCCTCTAGGCAAAGCAAGAAAAAACCCTGCAAATCTCTTGGTTCCAAGCTTAGTTTTATCTAGATCTCTATAATAGGACAACCTAATTAAATTTGTAAGGAGAACCAACAGAACTAAGTTCACTTCCCATTTCCAGCCAAATGCTCCGAAACCCTTCCCATCTTTTACCATCCCACCAAAAACCCTCTCCCAAGCAGGTAAAGAAAGCTAAGGTGGGAATTTGTTAACTTTATACCGAAGTTCACTTATTAACTTGTTATTTAAAAAATCTTCCCCATTTAGAGACTAGTTCACCACTACACAGTAATTAATTTTGACTGGAAAATATTTCAGTTCTGATCAGCTCAACTCAACTGAAATTAGGGCTTAACATTCAATTCACTCAACATCTTAAATAATTGAAAACTCGGTTAAGGCATGCACATGTTTAGAAGGCCTATGATTTAATCAATAATCAAGAAAATACATAGTAACATACTAACACTTCTGAGCACAGTCAAACTGCCCAGTCTCTCAACCAAACAAACAATTTCAACATCTCCCATTTTCTTTTACAAAATTTACTCAGCAAAATCATAGATTAGATCAGCAAAATGCACGGCTGACTCATTTCTATTACCGGCTACCATCCAAAAAAAAAATGATGAAAAAAGAGGGTGACAACTTCAAAAAAATTTTATTGCTTAAAACGGGGCCGAAAATTAGTAAAGGCTGAACCCAGAAGTGAGGCATTTCAAAAAGGATGCCACTAGCCACTTTTCCATGAAGGGCAGAAGCTTACAAAAAGAAGCACAGTAAATGACATACACTCACAGGTGGCCTTTTCTTCTACCAGCAAAGAAAGAAATTGAAAATTGCATTCTTAACTTAACATAATGTTTCTACGAGACAAAGCTTTGTTGCATGATGCATGTCGATACATCAGTAACACATGCACCATGATCTACCATTCTTGTACTTATCTAACTCCTCTTTCCACTCTCTTCGCTAGACCTGCCCAAACATTAACAAATATTAGTCAGGGTCAAAACAGACAAATCGCAGAGCGGATTTTTAAAATAATGCATACCAACAAGTATCGTCAACGTCTAGGTCTAGGCTTGCAGCGAAATTCCGCTAAAAGGGCTATATGATCGGAGGACCACTCCGGAGAAGGAAGAGCCGTGTCTTTCCTCAAGCTTTCCTCATCCAGGAGTTCCAATAATGACTCCACCGTCAAAGAATCCGCTGAAAAATCACATGATAAAATTAATAATAAGATTCAGAAAAGTAGGATAAACGGAACACTTGTATAGAAAAAATGGTTTGAAGGGACTTTACCGGTGTAAAAGATGTAATCAAGAGTGCCGATAAAATCTCGGGCGCAATTTGTAAAGAGGGGTTCATTTGTGGTGGAGTCCATTCTACGTCTCTGCTGATCTGTGCCAAGGCCGATACCCGGTCTTGCAAAAGATGAGTAGGCGCTGACCTGTAATATTGAAAAATGTCAAAGCCAGTAGAAAAGCAGGAAAATTACGGCATGTCCAATCAAATTGCTATCGAAATGAAATGTTGATTTTTTTACCAGGGGGAGCTGATGTGTAAGCTTGCTGTGGGGACGCAAGATTCCGAGAGGATCTACCACTAGATCTGGATGCAGTGGATCTACTTTTCCCATGGCAAGAAGTGAATGAGGAGCGCTGCAACCCCAAAATCCAACAGTATCGCGAAAAGTTATTATACCTAAAATTTTAAAGGTAAATTAGCTATAAAATATTACCAAAGCAATCAATCGTACCTTCCAGGAACCGAATTGAAATCTCCACAAACCAGCATCGGAATGTCGGCACTAGCAGCTATTTTCTCCAATCCTTTCAGAAGTGTGTGGACCTGATATCACATGCAAAAAAAATATGAAAAGAATTATCATCTTTCCAATTAAACATGTATTTAGAAATCACAAGGAGATAATTTGATGATCACCTGCCAAAGCTTGACATCTTTTAAATCTTGGTGGACATTTACATGCGTATTTGCCTGTATTTAATTGCCGATAGTAAAATCGCAGGTTATTTCATACATATAACAATTGGATGTCAATCTAAAGGAGCAAGAATTTTTTGTTCGCCAATTTATAAAGCTAATAAGAGAACAAGTTAAAACAAGATTTTAGAAGATAACTGAGGAGTTGCAAAACAAATTCATCTCGAAGCAGCTCAAAGCTAGAAACTCAAAGCACTTACCACACAAAGAAGTTGTCGTTTCCCGGGATTATCAGCTCCTTGATTACTGAATTTTGCTTCTAGAACCACTATTAGTGCAACATTGTCCTTTAAGTGCAAGACATTTTATATGAGAACTTGGCTACAAAATCAACAAAAATAACAGAAATAAAAAACTTACCTTGACCAGACGATTTAATGCAGTTTTCCTCTGACCGCTTGGAACCACAGCTTCCGTCAAAGACTGAGCAGCTTTATTAAATTCAACCTGAATACAAGCCTATTAACTTATGGGAGAAGAGAAACATATATATATATATATATATATATATATATATATATATATATATATATATATATATATATATATATAAAATCAATGCAGATTTAAAAAATTTTGAACCTCGTATTTCTTGACATGTGAAAACCTATCTCTGCGAAAGAATGTTGCGCAGCCATCTATTGCATGAATATTGCCACTGTAAACCTGCAAAACTAACTTGTATTAAACAACATGCAATACAAACAACGATATGAAACAAGCAGTTATCATACAAACCTCGTTAGTTTTTCTTTTATAAAGTGCTTGATAACCATGTTTGTCCAACTCCGGGGCGAAAAATTCTTCATAGTGATCACTTTGAACCTGAAATGAGAAGATCTGAGCAGCAGTTTCTCCCTAACATTGTTTGAAAAAATGATAGAAGAAGAGCATATAACAATATTCAATAGCTTCCTATATACCTATATCAACTATTTAGTCAATAATAGTTTTACCTCCTGAAGGCAAACGATGTCCGCACGATACCCAACGATTTCCCTCAACAAATTCTGCCTGCGATAAGGCCAAGAAAGAGCCCACGAAGGACAATAACTATACAACTCGCTAGTAGCATACACATCCGACAGTATGTTATACGAAAGCACCGTAAATGTCCCAGATGACGACACACGGCCATCAGAATCGAAATGCCCCATCAAATCAGCACCACTGACCGGAATTGTTCGGCGAGGAGTAGGTGAAGGAGCGGGAATCACCCTTGAAGTAAGAATCGTGTTGGCATGTCCAACAGGGAGCTTTGTTTCGGCATCTACCACAACACACTCAAACTTAAGCACATGGCCAATATCATCGGCCGAGGGAGTATAAGTTTTAGAGCGTCCAACTTCGAACCAAGTTTCTCCACCACTCCTTTGGGTAACAGCAGCTGGATATAATGGTGTGGAGCCATTAGTCAAGTTGGGGCTCGACCCAGAACCAGACAAGCCAGTAGTGTTGAGAACTTGGGAGCCAGTGCTGTTGAAACGGCCGAATAAATCGTCCTCCTCTGTTCCACTCTCGTTTACAGCACTTGCGGCTCGGTCGTGTAGGAGGCGGTGATGCTGCCAAGCATCGGAGAAGCATTTGGGAGAGCAATGGTAGCTTTTGGTGACTGGGATTTTGGCCTTGACGCAACCTAGGCATTGCAGTGTGGCTTGTTCGGAGGGGTGTATGCTACATACAGCAACTTTTTTGTCACTTTGTATTCTGTACCTGCAAAAAAAACGTATAAGCAAGTCAATGGCTTCATAGCATACTAATCATAACATAAACAGCTGGCGGGACAAATGACGAAAGATATAATCAAAAAAACACAAGGTGAATGGAAAAGAAAGAAACAGAGTCGACAAACTTATAATGTCAAACAGTTACATCATGTGATATTTCTCAAAAGAAATTCTTGATATATCATTAGATATACAGAAAAAAGAACACCTTTAATGAAATTAAATGAAAGCAGAAAGAACACCATCAAAATTAGATGTGATGTAAGCAATTGAATAATGATGGAATGAATTTTTCCAATTCATCGGAAGAGCCCATGGCATCAATTAAATTCACAATCAGGTTTTTAGGGTATGAAGTTATCAGCAGGATCTCAGATAATTAATCTTATTTAACCAAGACACATATCATACAAGTAAATTAGAGCTATTCATAATTTCAAATTTAAGAACTTCCTTCTATATTTTGTTGGACATATCAAGGCAATCTTCGATGGGCAGCTTGATTACCAAAGCTTGCAAAATTAACATTAAATCGTTGACTCCCGATTATGTCAATGATACAGTAAGTTGAAGAACAATAGTGTGGCGTAGGTTTGTGAAGATCTTCACATATCATTTCTCAGTCAATATAAAGAAAGTAAAAGCAAGCTGTCGAGAGAACAGAATATTACGAAGGAAGAAAAAAGCAAAAACAGAGGAAGAAAAAGAACGAGTGGAGAAAGCCAAAGATTAAAAGTCATTGCAAGTTAACTCAAACATCTAAGGAAAAGAAAAGGAAAGGAAAAAAACAGAACACCCTCCTTAATAAAGTAGTTACACTTACACAACTAAAAAGCACAATCCATAACACAGTTCACTTGGAAACTATTATTTCCAATAAGTAAACAAATCCCTGTTAGAAACAAAAATTATGCCAAAGTCTCAAGTCTCATCCTTATATGGCATCAATGAACGTAATAACGGAAGCTTGATGTTGCCACTTACCACAGACAGAATGATCCTCACATAGAGTTACAATTTATGACAAACAGCAAGTTATGCTAATGTCATAACAACTATCTATCAAACAAGATAAAAGGTAAATTACATCTCAGTAGGAAATAATTGATCTTGCGCCCAAAAAAGTATTCACCAGTATCTGTTACGCTCATAAGTTTAAGTGAGCAATAATTATCCAAATAGATATTTCAACACTATCTAGTGCCCTGGTGTTCAAAGTCCACATCATTGACCAGTGCATAATGTTCAAAAATAGAATTGATGTTCGACCTGGTATCGCAAATGTTTGCAACAACAAGGATCCCATTAAATACTCAAGAAGGAAACCAAAGGTGATATCGAAAAGGGATAAGTGGATGAAGAAAAATCATAGTTGTTAAAGGCACGCCTCAGGAGCGCCTGACGTAGGGCGGCACCCTTGGCGCCTCGGCATAGCACAGGCAGGGTGGTGTCCAACAGGCGCGCCTCAAGTGCACCTTTTAGAGCCTCACAGAGGCGCCTCGGGCGCGCCTCAAGGACACTTCTATCTTAAGGGGTTTAATTTTGCATAATTATGTTTTTTACATCCATTTTTAAGAGTTTTAAATAATAATATAAGGCTAGATATTCCTAATTCAATTATTATTAAGGCTAAATCAACTCAAGTATAGATATTCTTAATACAACATGCAAAATTTACATATATATATATATATACCTCTAACAATTCTTTTTAATGGTTTTAACTTACTTTAATATATTTTCCATCTATTTTAAGAGTTTTAATGAAAGAAATAGAGTGTAGATATCTGTAATTCAATTCATTTTTAAGGTTGGATTAATTCAAGACTATATATTCTTAATGTAATATGTCAATTTTACATGCATATGTACCCCTAACAATTCTCTTAGTTCTTTTTTGTTATGTTATTGCATCTAACTTCACTTTGTAAGATATTTTTTGTAAATTTTTGGCACCTGATGTACCTCAGGAGCTCGCCTCGCATCTCGCCTCGCCTTCGGGCAAGGTTAGCCCTCTTGCGCCTCGAAGCGCCTAGCACCTCTAACAACTATGAGAAAAATAGAGTATTCCCAAAAACAAGTCCAAGCAACACCATAAATGTTAAACATCAAGTATACTTGTACAAGCAAATTATTTAACTGCATTTTTCTAACTTAAACAGCCAAACGAACAAATTGAAAAACTGGGCATGGTGATAAGACCACGAACTTAATACTACAAGGGTAAGTTTTGCATGAAATAATATAACAATTCATGTATATCCAGCATATCAGGAAATCCTAAAATAGGGTATACTTAGATATTACACTAAATAAGGTATTGATTGATTTATTTTCAAGTGACTATTAACACTCAAAAGGCTGATATCAAGTCCTGTAACTAGGTTCTAATAATAGTATAATACAATAAAGTTGAATAAAAGTAAAAATCAATACATGATGATAAATGATAATGGTGCTCATCAACCATTTCAGGCCCTATATCTTCCTACCATGATAAGTGCACATTAAGAAAAACAGTCCATGCACTTGAAAATTGACAAATATCAGCAGAACTGTCATTTAACTTCTTTCTCCAATAAATTAGAACTTCCTTTTGTGTATCGTGTGCCACGTTATAGCAACCGACAAAGAAACATCACATTATCTGATCAATAGATTCCATTTGCGAAAATATCAACAAAAATGAGCACAATTACCAACATTTTTCCTCGAAAAATAAAAACTGTAAGCACTTAGTCCCACCACATAACCACAATGAAATAACCGAAAATAGGATAGCACAATTAAACAGATTCCACGTATCAATATAACGACAAATACGAGAATGATCACCGAATTTTACTTCTCTACACTCGATAAAGCTGAAAAATGCAGATTTAAAACTTTACTAGGATGGAATATAAAACCAATGATAGAGGACAATCGGATTAGATACAAACACCATATCACCAATCAAGTTAAGATTTTTATTGCAAATTTAGCACCAAGGAATAGAGATTCAATGATCATAAATATTAACACAGTTATAAAATATAGATTCCACAATAAATATAAGTGATAGCTAAATCATATTGAAAGGCTAGCAGCAAACACCCAACTACTAACTCAAACTAATTACACGCTTACCACTTATATCGCAAGTAATGACCATCAATAGGGGCAGACTCCGGGACATCGTCGGTTGTGACAGCCTTATCAGGTCGCCGTAAAAGTACATACGGCGTTAACTCGCAGCCAACAATGGGGATATCCGACGGGAGGTGCACACGTAGCACACTCAGCATGCTTCACGACTCTTCTTTATCAACACCACACTCAGACCCAATCAAATCCTCTTCGTAACAATTAAACCCGGAAAATCCAGCAATTAGCAGTGGGCGGATACTAGGCGGATCCGCCATTTACTAAACCCGATAGCCCGCCAGCCTTAACCGAACAGAAAACAATCAAACCCTAATTAAATCCCTCAAACAATAGATCTTACAGTGAAAACCCACAAAGGTCACAGATTCGGATACCCAAAAAAGGAGAGACAGCAAGGAATAAAGAGTTGAGGAGGAAGGTCTGAAGAAGAGAACAAAAGCGGGATCGATTGGTGAGACAATAGAGAGGGAAAGAGAGAAAAGTTCAAATTTTTAGAGAGAGAAAAGAAGGGTAATCAAATAAAGAAGAGAAATTTGATTAGGGTTTTACAGAAGAAGGTATAAATAAAGGGAAAATTTTGGAAAAGAGATGGAGGAGACGAGGGAATGGCCCGGGAAGATGTTATGTTATTATGGTTTGGTTGGGTGAGAGAGATACAGATTGAAGGAGATGTGGGGTTGTATTTTGTATTCTATATTCTATATTATGCTAATTTAATACTTCTATAAAATTCAAAATTTGGATTAACACAATCATAACTGCTTCAACTTTATCTTGAAATGTTTAAACTTATCTAAAAGATTCGGTAATCTCCTGAATTTTACAAATGTTCTCGTAGTTCCCTCAAAAAATTGAATCAAAAACTCCTTTCATGCAATTAAATAATACAATCTAGGAAAAATATACGTCTCTCTATGTTACGTGTCACAATTAAAAATGTGAAATCGATTATATATTGACATGTTACATGAGCTAACAAAATTGTGCGAATGTTACTTTTCTCTTCTACACTGTTAATTTCACTCTTCTAATTTTTGTGAGCTTCCATTTCATTTGATCCCATGACGTTTACTTAACTTTCCATAATTGAAACAATGTCCAAATAATTTCAAGTAAACCACTAAAGCTTCAATTTCCAAATATCACAATTTCAGTGACTCTTGGGTAATCAATTTCATGATCAAGTTTAAATTATCATTCCAATCAATTCAATTTCGTGCATTTGCAATTTTCAGTCCCTAATATAAGACAATCAAAATTTGAGCATTTTTCATCCAAATTAATGTATTCCAACCACAGATTAAGGTGAAATGAATCAAAGAAAAATGGACAAAGACCAACAAAATGAAACCAAATATTGTAAATATCTCATGCCAATAGGAAGCAAGATCGTCATCGAGGTAATCACTCGAGAAACAAAAGTTGTCATTCAGAATACACTCTACTTATTAATCTTCACCGTATTCTCTTTCTCCAACGATCATCGTGAGACTAGGATGCAAAAACCAGAAACTCGTTCCAACCAAAAGTAGACACTGCCCGAGCCCGCTTCAATGGGTCGGGCTTGGACACTCATTTTTTATAAAAACCCGGCCCAAGCCTGTCAAAGCCCGAAGATTTATGGGTCGGGCTTGATTTTTATATAAATACGCAAGCCCGGCCCCAGTCCAGCGCGACGAATAATTTTATTTATTTATTATATATTTATAATTATTTAAGATTTTATATTTTATCATATTAAATTTGTATACTTGATTACAATAAATGTTACTAGATATTAAAAATTTTAAGTAAATAACGCAATTATATTAAAAATTTAAACATATTTTAGCTTACTCTATATTTTTTTCTATTTCGTTTAATAAAAAAATTATAACAAAAAAATATCCATGGGCTTGGGTCAGGATTGGGAATGACATTGTAAGCGATTTTAGTAAAAAAAACCCGCCAAGCCCGGCCCGCCTGACGAACAAGTCTAACCAAAAGCCATGGCAGAGAAGAGTTCAGGCACGCAGGAATCACATTATTTTGGACTTTTAACTCTGTAAATGAAAGAAAATGAAATTAATATCTATTGAATCTATATCTCAGAAGATGTTTTGACACTTATTGCAAGAATTATCATCAAAAGAAAATCAAGTATTAAGTCTAAAAAAGCGTCAGGGCCTAGCCTAAAATCAGAAGATTCTATTTGCGTTAGAAGCTACAAGGATCAGAAGCTGCATCAAAATATTTATAAGAGTGAAATTTCTCGAAGGCTAGAAGATTATCTTAGAGGGAAGTATCCTCTGAACACATTATCTTAAAGATAAATTAAATGCATTATTCATTTCAAATTGTATGGCAAATCTCAAGGCAACACGAGAGTCAACTTCACCATGCCTTTGCATTTAATTCAACGGTGCAAAAAGGTATAAATCATAAAAGAACAAGCTGATGTTGATAGCAAGGAGATAAAGTTACCTTTTCTCCCATTCAGTAGATAAAGTGCAATGTGGGGACCATTTTTGCAAGCAGCTCCGTACCAAAGTCATATCTCCACCTCTAAACAAAGAAACAACTACGTCTAAATGGCCTGACTAAAATGGTAATTAGGAGCATTACCAACATCATCTTCAACTGTCATGAATCTCTTCCAGTACCAGTGGTGTTGAACCATAGTTGATGGCTTGGCTACTTCAGTGTTGAGTGTTGAGCCCATGTTATGTTTGCTGGCCCATTCTTTCTCCTGAGCCCGGTTTGCTTGTAACCCTACCTATATAAGCTCCTCTTAACCGTAACCTCAGTATCTTTTCTCTTTTTCCGCTTCTGATTTCCTCTCCCTCTGAAAATCTTTGATTCCTTCATCTTCTTTCTTTCTCTCTGTAAATCGTAAACCTTGAGAGGGTCCTGTGTATGGCAACTTCGGTTAAGGCGTAACAAGAGGAAGTTCTGCGTTGATTTGAGGTTGAAGGGAGTTGAAATTTGCTGAGAAGATCTAGATCCAAAAGGGTTTATTGGTTAGTTTTCGATCTTGTTATCTTAGTTTTGCTGTGTATTTGTGATTTCTTCTTATGTTAAGAAGAAATCAGTGGTTATCTTGTTCTTCTCTGTGTTGTAAGATTCGACTATGTTTATGTTATTTCGTTCTTGTTTTGAGAAAGACTGGAAGTCTTGGCCTGTAATCTTGTAAAACTTTGGCGCTTTTCTTTTGCCGATCTATATAAGTCACTGAAAAACCCTTGCACCTTGCATTGACTGCACCCCGTCACTGGGCCAACAGGAAGCAAGTAAAATCTTTTGTGTCGAATCTATTTTTCTGCTGTGTTTGTGAACATGCATGATGTTTGGCTGTGAAACTTGGTTTAAATCGCACATATTGGTATCAGAGCGAGCTTTTATTGTTTAAGATCTTGTTTCAGATTGCTTGAAATAGATCTAGGGTTTGCTATTTCTGCTTGCGTTGTTTATTTCAAGTTTCACACAAGTCATTAATCTCTTACTGACTTGATTCTTTTCTTTCTATTCTTTGTAGGATCTTGTGAACCTGATCACAAAATTGCTCACTGTGATCATTTTGTGCTGGACTCGGTGTCAATTCTTGCTCACTAGAACGGTTGGTCTCCTTTCTCTAATACACTTGTGGCTAACTGAAAACCACTTCCTCGAGGTAACATCTTTCCTTGAATTTTTTTGTTGTTCCTGGTATGCTTCTTGCTTTATTTCTTGGGCAATTATACTGATATCTTGACTATTTTGTGTTAATATCTGTGTTATTGTTTCTTGCCTTGCTTCTATTAAAGTTGAGTCATACTTTTGGTTGCTGAGTTTTCTTGCTTTGTTTCTTGTGTTAAGATGTCTGTAGCTAAAGTAAGTTTAGAGAAATTTGATGGTAAAAGTGATTTTACTCTATGGAAATCTAAAATTAGGGTTGTTCTTGTTCAACCAAAATGCCATAAGGCACTTTATGATTTAACAAGTCTTCCTGCATCATTAACTGATGAGGAAAAGGAGGATATGATGGAGCAAGCTTACTCCACCATTATTCTGAATTTGTCTGATTCTGTGCTTAGAAGGGTTAGGAATGAAAATACTGCTCCTGCTTTGTGGTTGAAACTTGAGTCCTTATATATGACTAAAGACTTAGCTAAGGTTTCTTTTTTAAAGGAAAAATTATTTAGTTTTAAGATGAATCCCTCTAATATTGATGATAATTTTGATGATTTTCAAAAACTAATCATTGATCTTGAAAATACTTTTGAAGTCATATCCGATGAAAACCAATCGATTCTGCTTTTAAACTCTATTAGTGACAACTATAAGAATGTAAAAGATGCTTTAAAATATGGGAGAGAAACCTTAGAAGTAGATGATATTATTAATGCTTTAAGAATGAGGGAACTTGAAATAAAAGGTGATAAATCTAAGAGTCAGTCAAATGATGCTTTATATGTAAAAGACAAGAAGTCTAATGAAAGGGCTAAGAAAAAGAAAAATAAGCAGAGTAACAACCCTAGCTCTCAACAAAAAAATAATGTGACTCAAAATAATGACTCTAGAACCAACTATTTAAAAAATGTTGTCTGTCATCATTGTGATAAGAAGGGTCATATTAGAAGGTTTTGTAGAGAGAGAATTAAACAACTGAATGAGAATAATAATAATAATGTGGGAGGTGCTATTAATAATGTTGCTGAGTTAGGAGAAATTGAAGCCTTGACTGTTGGATAAGGCAGAGATCAAGAATCTTGGATTCTTGATTCTGGTTGTACCTTTCATATGACCCCTAAGAGGGAATGGTTCAGTCAATATAATAAAATTAAAGGAGGAAAGGTCCTTGTAACATCCCATTTCATAACATCGTAATTGCATTTAGATACATATGTTATATGTCATGAAATTTATTATGTGGTATAATTATATGTTATATATTATATATTATTTTAAACATTAGTTTCAGATATATAAATACGAAATAAAATATGTAAAGAGATGGTTTTGGGATGTTATTTTGAAGAAAAATAATTATAGTTAGTTAAAATATTTTAGTATTATTTGGAGAATTTGTTTATTAGAATTAGTATGGAATAAGTATGAGTATAGTATAACATAGTATAGTATAGTTATAAGTATTAGTATTTGTAATTAATAATAATAAAGGAGGGTATAATGGTCTTTTTGCTACTTAGATATTTGTTAAACCTGATAAGAAGAGATAAGGAGGGATTTTTGTTCAGAGAATAAGAGAAAAACGCAGCCATAGGAAGAGAAGAGAGGAAGAAGAAGAGGAGGAAAAAGGGAAAGTATCAGGTATGTTTTCGGTTTTGCAAGATGATTTTCGTAAGGTTAGAGATAGAATTCAGAGTTATGATATAAAGAAGAGTTGTAGCTCTGTATGTTAGGGTTCTTCCTGTAAAATTTGGGGATATTTCAATGAGTGGATTATTTTCTATGATTTATTGAATTCAGACTGCCCATAGCAGAATAGTCATAGAAGTAGACTGAGATTCAAACTGATGGTGCGGTTTTTGTACAAGTTGAAAAATTCTGAAATTTTTATATGTTATAC
>CATIWQ010265950.1:0-10472 GCA_949673415.1 Euphorbia schlechtendalii | reverse complement strand
AAATTCTAAAACATGATCTAATTAAACTAGTAATATAAATTCAATCAATAAACAATCTATATTTCTATGGACCGAAACAAATGGTTAAATGCAACAAATCAAACCACATTCAAGAATCAGTACCCACTACCAAGTTTGCTTTCTAGATATCATCTAATGTTAATTTCAAAATATAATATAAGAATCAAATGCAACCATTCAATGAAACTTAAGAGCATCATCCCATAAATTAATAAATCACATAAACTAAAAGTATTGGTCCAAAGACAAATTGACAAATCATTGTATCTGAACTAAAATACATTAATTTATATATGATTTTAATTCGGTTTGGTTCTCAGGTTATTCGATTTTTTTTCCAAAAACCGAGAACCGAACCGAAAACCAAATTATTCACATATATGGACCAAGAATCGAACCAAATTAATTCGATTCGGTTCGGTTCGGTTCGATCCAATCCGGTCCGGTTCACCGGTTCGGTTCGGTTTTTCTGATCTTTTGCTCTCCCCTAACTGGAGCCTTCATTAAAATGGCCACCGCCTAGATTCTCGAGACAGGATCACCATCTTACGGTCATATGGTGAAGCAATTGAGACAATCTCGCTTCCCTTGGTCCATGAAACCGCCTCAAAGTTGAGACGAGGACGGAGAAGAATGAATGAGCGGTAATGTGCGGGTGAAGCGAGGCAGGATTTCCCCAACGAGCGGTTGGACAAACGAGCTCTGTCGTTGTCTTCGAGGGGGTGACATCATGCTCTGTTAACAGTTTGCTTTGTAAAATTTGACATTTCTAGGATCTAGAATAATTTAGGGGATTATAGCAAAAAGGTCCTTTTTTAATCCATCGTTCATCCACAATATATTTAAAAAAATTCAGTTGCTATCCTAAACTTAAAAAATTTTCATATACTCCATCTCAACTTGCAAAAGTGTACCAATTTTCCTCCTTAATACCAAAGAGAAAAATACAAAAATGATATCTCTCGAATATTCTAAGCAATCAGAAATTGACATATGAGAATGAGAGAGCAAACTTATGCATTTAATATAAGTTCAGATTGTATCTGAAACATTTAAAAGAGTGGGATGATAAATGATTATTTTAAACAAATTCAAGAGATGATAGATGTACTATAAGTCTGACCTTGATGGAACTTCATTAACCTAATATAGTTTATGAAAAAATTATACTAAGTTAAAAAACTTAAATTTTTAATAATTGGATTTAAAGTCAATAAATTATCCTCCCTTATTTAAAGAAATAAATGTTAACACTTTTTTTAATTAATTTTTAATTGTGCTTACATAATTTTGTTATAACTTTTTCTTTTGTAAGAGATAACTTTGTATCAATTAATTTTTTAATAGTATCAAGATTTTACCGTCTATTGAATTGAAACATGTATAATATTTTCAATAAATTATTAAGTGTGGACTCACATTTAATCATCAATGTGTATGAGCCAAATTGGTTTTGATTAATGATGGGAAGCGAAACTTTTCTAAAACTACGATGATTGGAAGTGAAATCTTATAAAACTATAATGGGATGAGCAATACTCTAACTCTAATGGAAGCACAATCTTCTAAAACTATGATTGAGATGAAATCCTCCAAAACTATGATTGAAGCGGAATACTCTAAAACTATGATTGATCAGTTGAGACTGGATTGGCTTCGTAAATTGATGAGTCGGAATGGCTTTGGATGGCACGTGTTTTTTGAGATATGTTTTATTGAATTTTTTTTTGGTATTTTCAAATGCAACATCTATCGATATTTTCCTATGTTTGGCTACATCACTGTAAAATATTTTCTAATGTTTATTTACATTTTTGGAAAAAAATTTCAAAATAAAATTAAATATACAATATCATATTTTAACTTATGTATATATGTGTGCGTGTAGGTGTGAAATATAAAATTATTATTATGTAAAAAATAAGTTATACTAAAAATCAATTATATTTTAATTAATATTTTACTATAAATATAAACAAGGGTGGATCCTCGGGGGGTAATGGATGGTGAATTGAACCCCCCACCCCGAAATTCAAGGGAAAATAAGAAACCCCATTAGTAGTTAAGCAGATATGCCATGGATAAATGATTAAATGCAGAAAATGAAAGGATGATGAACAAGGGGTGCAGGTTTTTTCTATTAAGTAAAAAAATCCAAGGCCTAAGTGGATATGGGCTCTAATTTACAAGTGTGTAGGTTTTTTCTATTAGGTAAGGCCTAAGTGGATATGGGCTTCTAATTTTAAAGATTATAATTGGAAACGGTATATTTTTTTGGAAAAATTGTATATTTCTAATGTCTTTAAAGATAAAAGATGGCATGACAAGTTTAAAGGTATATTTTTCTTGGAAATTGTATATTTCTTTGGGAGAATCGTATATTTTTTTTAAAGACAGTATATTTCTGTTAGAATATCGTATATTTCTTTTAAAAAATTGTATACTTCCTTTGGAAAATGGTATATTTTCTGGAAAACAAAAATGAACTCGATCGAAGCAGTTGTTGATTACATATGAAATCGAACTGGAGGTTGTGTTGAAATCGTAACTTTGACTTGATATTGTGAAACCTTGAATTACTTGAATCTCAAAATTAAAATTAAATTGATGTTGACAAGATACTAAACTGGAGATTGCGTAATAAATTGATGAGTAAGAAAATTAAGTTTATAAAAGAAATCGAATTAGATAAAAACACCACAAATGAATTTAGAAAGAAAATGAAAAAATTAAATCATAGAAGAACGCCACAAATAAATTTTGGAAAGAAATTGAATGTGAGAAGAAGACCCCAGAATAACCGTAATTGAATTTGAAGATTAAATCTCATAATCCCTAAAAAGTATTTAACGTCAAATAAAGGGTATTCAATGAATTTTGATAATAGAAAGTGAAAAGAAATAAATAAGTTTAATAATAAGATATTTACTAAATATGAAATCTCAAAATGTGTATTTCTACGATTTCCCAATGAGACATTATTAATAGTTTTAATACTAAATAGTAAACACCCATCTACCCTTCATTCTAAGTTTTCTATAATCAACTTCCTTTTAGATCTCAAATCAAAAGAGATTCTAAATTTACACAATTTTTTATCCGACAAAAGATAATTTAATACATGAGTAACTTTAATTATATTATTCAAATAAAGGTTTTCATAATTTTCGTTCCTTTGTAGATGTTCCTAAAAATTTATTATTAAAAACAAAACTAAATTAATTTTTCTAGTAAAGTCTAATTATTAGACTAATTAAATCAAATTATAAATCATAGGTCATGTGATATACATTCTCATTTTTATGTAAGTAAAATCAATAAACATTAACTAGTCATTCAGTAAATCACAGAAGAAAATTAATTTCAATTTAATTTATGATAAATTTTATTATTACTTTAGCTTTTTTACGAAGTAACTTTTATTTTTTCCTTCAATATCGGATTAAATTTGATCTCATTCATCCAATATTGATAAAAGATAATATACTTTAGAACATGGAAAACACAAAAGGACCATTTGCTTCTACATATTTAATTAAGGTTTTTTTCATGGTGAATTTGCTTATGACAAAACAAATATACTTTACCATTTACAATCATTGGATTAGTTGTGTAACTTTGGTGTATTGGATGTAAAGGGCAAATAATAATAGCTTTGTAAAAAACAAAGTAACTATAAAATGCATTAAATTTCATATGTTTTACTTTACTTTTTGATAGGTAAATATTATTTAATTTGCATTTTAATTTTTACGAGTCAACCGAAATCTTGACCCCCTATTATATTAACTTGGCTCCGCCACTGAATATAAATGTAGATGTAGGAGGTGAATGTATGGTGACGATGGCATTGGAGGAAGTTGTGGTGGTGGGGTGTAGAAAGTGATGGTGGTGGTGATGGTGTCGGGGAGGATGTGTGGTAACGGGGTATGGGTGTGATGGTGACAGTAGCGAGGTGGTGGTGGTGGCGGCGGCAAGGTGGAGGAAGTGGTGGTAGTGGGGTGGAAGAAGAGGTGGTAATAATGGTGGAGGAAGTGGTGATGGGGTGGAAGTGTGGTGTTGATCATAATAAAATAGTGATGGTAACGGGGTGGAGGAAATTGTGGTGGTGGAGTAGAAGAAATGGTGGTAATAATGGTGAAGGAAGTGGTGGTGGTGGCGGCGATGACGAGGGGGTGGAGGAAGTGGTGGTGGTGGAGCGGAAGAAGTGGTTGTGATAATGGTGAAGGAAGTGATGATAGTGTTAGAGTGGAGGAAGAGGAGGTGATGGCAGCGACGGGTGAAGGAAGTGGTGGTGATATGGTGAAGAAAGTGATAGATGTGTTGTAGTGGGTTGAAGAATTGGTGATTGTATCAATGAAGGAGATAATGAGGTGAATTTTAAAAAGTAAGGAAACCTTCATTTATACTATATTTTCATGTTGATTTGCATAATATTTTTCTTTGACTTATTTTTCATATAAAATAACGTTGAAAAATTCAAAAAATATTTTCTTGCACAATATTTTCCAGTAAACAAACAAGGCTTAATTAGACAATTAAACTTTAATTTTCCATTTAAGTTGGGATGAATGAAATAATTTGTTATTTTTTCTCTCGATCTCCAAGTTATTTTTTTCTCTCTACTATTCTCTTACCGATAGATGCAATAATTTATACCAACAATAACCTGCTGCAAAAGCATCTAAACTAGACCTGTTCACGGGCCCGCTTCAACGGGTCGGGCTTGAACACTAATTTTTTTTAAAAAGCCCAAGTCGAGCCCGAGCATGTCAAAGCCTAAAGTTTTTTAGGCCAGACTTGGTTTTTATATAAATACCCGAACCCTGCCCGATGAATAATTTTATTTTGTTTATTGTATATTTAATAAATAAAATTTATAATTATTTTTCGATTTTATATTTTATCCTATTAAATTTGTACACTTGGTTATAATAAATTTTACTAAATATTAAAGATTTTAAGTAAACAATAAAATTGTATTTAAAATAAAACATATTTTGGTATATTTTATAATTTTTTCTATTTAGTTTAATAAAAAAATTATAATAAAAAAATATTCATGGACTTGGGGGGTTTAGGAATGATCTTGTAAGCCTGGTCCGAACTCGAAATTCTAAAGTATGGATTTGGGTCGGGTTTGAATTAATTTTTTTAGTAAAAAACCTGCCAAGCCCGGTCTGAACCCCGCCCAGCTCCCCTAACGAACAGGTCTAATCTAACGAACAGGTCTAATCTAAACTATGTAGTAATTATAATCTTGGCAGAAATGAGGATTGTTAAGGGTAATTATGACTTAATTGACAGGCAAGCAAAGCTAACACTGTGGCAAAAGACATTTTGAGTTCTTAATTATCCAATCAATTCTTTGGTTCCCTTTTTAAAGTTGGGCGACACTCTGTTGAGGTGAAAATTTTTCATGTTGTCTTATTTCTTTCAACTTAAAAGTGTACATTGTGTTAGAAATGTTGAGAATCTCACATTGACATTTACCAAGAATAAAGAGTGATATATAAGTGGTCTATATAATTGGGGCCTAACACAAGTAAATTAGTTTTGTGTTAGATGAGCTCAACCCCACTTATATGTTCACTCAAACTATCGAGTCCAATACTTTCCAAATCAACGAATTCTCTAAATGATATCAGAGCAGAGAAAAACCTGATAATCGAAAAGATCTTTTAAAATCCTAGTGGAGCTTGGTCTAACAGAAAGACTAGATTTATTGATGATCTTCAACCTCGAGAAGATAAACAAATGATTGTTTGACAATCGACAACTAGTCTAGACCCAATTAAGTGATGTAGATTGAGGTATGGAGGTATGGAGAATTCCGCAATTCACAATAAACAAGAATAAAAAATGATATATAAATGATGTAGATTGAACTTTAACACAAACTATTAAGTCTAACATTTTTTTCGATCTAACGGATTCTCTACATATTAAATTTACAACGGAACTAAAATGTATTTATTTTGCATAATAGTTGAATTTAACTCAAACAGAGAATATACACGTGATTTGAACAAGTCTTCAATAATTAGTATACATATGAATAGCTTTCCATTGACACCTGATAGGCCATGAGTCAATTTGCCTATTTTAGGCCAGATTTGAGACCATCGTGTCAAATACTTACAACCCAAATGAGCAAAGTCTTAATAATTCAAATCAAAACTCAGAACATTCCAACCATGTAATTAAATTTATGTAAAGCTTGTCAAAGTGAAAAGACAATGGACAAGAGTCAAAAGCCACCTATTCCATGTAATATAGTCATTCCATTTACTTCCTAATTTCTTAGTAATGATTCCATCTTGAAAATAAACGACATTTACATGCTTCAATACATTGCTTTTCATACTTATCATCAACCTAAGGGGAAAATTTCTATTTTTCTCCTGCAATACTAACATTTTTCTACTTATTTCATTAACCATACCATATTAAACAATAATCAAATATAACTAGTGGCAAAGTATCCTTGACAAATAAGTAAGTTGATGATTCTTACCCATAAAATAATTCTAACCCATGCTTAACCACATTTAAAATTTGCATGAATAAGTTGATGATTTGCAGAATTAACATGTTTGATTAGAGAAAAAATATATATAGAAAGATAAACATTCAAATATTGTTTAAAGTTTAAGCACATAGCAACACCTAATCAAATAACCACAAGGTAGCTAAATTTTCACATGAAATCAACTTCACTAGACCAAAAATTCAACCAAACAAAATAAAAAAAAAAATTTCTACCTTTTTCTTTCTTGCTATGCATTGCATAATACCGCTCACCTAATTCTAACAAAACTTCCACCCACTTCCTTCCTACATCAGCGGCGGACGCGGCGGTGGAATCCCCCAAAACATCTCATGTCCCATTTGCCCATTCGGCACCAAATTAGGTGGCAAATTGTACACCGGCATTGATCCATGCTCACCCATTGCCTGAGAAGATTCACCAGCAGAATTACTACTCCCCCCGCCTCCGCCTCCGCCGCCTGCGGCGGCGTTGCTAATATTGGCCCCTGAATTCACCTGCTGCTGCAATTGCATCCCTTCTTCCTCCTGCTCATCCCCAAGCGGCAATCTTTCATAGATAGCATTACTAAAAGTGGCTGCTACTACCATCACTGGTCCGGATGCCATCAGCGCCCCCACCACCGTTCCTCCGACCACCTGGCCTTGCCCGCCGGCCAAATAAACCGTCAGCCCTGTTGCCCCGGGAGGCGATGGGGGTGGCATAAAGGAACCGGATAATGACAGTATCTCGAATCTTCCTTGAAGTGTGATAACTCCGCCGGGCGCAGCCGGTTGCCGTAGAGTAATATTAGTTACTATGCCGCTTCCGCTTAAGATTGAAACCCCACGGTGGCGGCGTTGGGAGAAGTTGGCTATGCTTTCAACTATGTCAGTACCTGAGCTGATTTCAAGAACATGGCTGCGGAGAGAATTAGGGCTTTCTTTGGTGACGACGATTGGCGGTTTGGGCTTGTTTTTTGAACCAGGAGGACGGCCTCTTGGCCGGCGGGATGAACCGCCGCTTCCAGGTTCAGTATTATGATCATCGGAATCTTGCTGGTGGTTGTTTTCTCCGCTGTTTTCAGTGATTTGAGTTTGAATCAGAGGCGGAGTAGAGGCAGCCTTGGGGCTATCTTGTTCCCTTCTTGAACCGAGCCGGTTCCCTCCGGCGCCGGCGCCTGCAACTTCCTCATCTGGGTGTCTCAGGTGAAGAGATGGAGCAATCGGGTCCACAGTTCTCATGGCAACATTACCAGCCCACCACCGATTTGCCATTCTGGAATTGCTTGTTTGACAGAAAATCAAGAATCAAGAAAAGAGAAATCAAGAAAGCAAAACAATAAAGGCTTGTTTGGTACTTTCACAAGTTTTTGATACTTGTGTTGTTGCAGCACCTCTAATCTAGCCGAATCAGAAGGTGACAACAAAAAGGAGAGATCAGATGGTTTGAATTTTGCCCACTTTGTATTCTTTCTAAAACAGCACCGAAAATCCAGATTTTATAGATATACGCAAGCACATAACCTTATCTTTTATTATTCCGCACCCAAACACAACAACAATCAAACCTAACACATCTTGCTTGAATCAGACATTAGACTTATGGGTTTCTTTTGTTTTGCTTGAAAATTCAAAATCAAAATCAAAACCCTAATCCATTTACCCATTTTCCAAATTCAAAAAAAAAATTGTCAATTCAACCTAAACCCATTTGAGATCTAACTACAAAAATGTAAACCCAAACCAAAAATCTGTCAACTTACTTGAAGTAGAAAAAAGCTGGTATCTTTTGATTAAGAACAGGATAATGAAACCATCTTTCTTGAAGTCTTCTCTCTCTATTCTCTCCTGAACAAAGAGAGTCAGCAAAGTACGGCGAAGAAAGAATAGGTGTAAGAAGTAGGGGTCCTCAAGATATGAGTTGCAGGCAGGTGTAATGTTAAGAAAACACAAATTAAAGAGCAGAATACAGAGTACGGCATTTAAAAAATGCTGTGTCAAGACAAAGGAAAGCGGTTTCTTTTTTGTGCAGAAAAGTGGTTTTTACTTTATTAAGGTGGTTTGTCTCCTTTGATTCAATGGATTTACGTTTTATTTCCTTTGGGTTGTACAATTTTCAAACTTTTCTTGTTGATTGAGCTTTTATTTTTCCTAATTTCAACCAACAACTTACCATAATAGGTTAACCAATTAGCTACCACTATCTAGTCAAAAATATTCACTTACTTCCCATTTTGCATAATATTTTTCTATTGTTTGTTTTGAAGTCAAATTCCTCTTCTGGATTTATTCAAATTAATTGCAGTCCAGTTTTATTATCCTAAATTGGATAAAAAGATACCCTTTTTTTTTTTTTGAAAGTAAAAGATACCAATTTTAAACATATACTTCGTTGCTCCTCACTCGTGACAAGCACGCGTTAGTGTTAGTATATTGGTGATATTAAGTCGATAAAGAGTATGTCGTGTGCTTTATACCTGTCTCGTTTGTATAAACATGATTTCATGCGGTTCTATGTATTTTTTTAATGAATCACTAAGTATACAGTTTTGTATTTCTTTCCAATCTGAATCATCTAAAGTTGGAGTGATGTTATAGAAAAGTTATATAATTATGCTACTAATGTCGACTATATATATAATTAGTATGGTAAAAAAAACAAATTCAAAAAACGTAAGACAAGAGTTGTAGAGACAATTTTAGTTTCAAATGCTTTGAAAACTGTGAAGTCAAATGAAGGATTGAGATTGTTGATATCAAAATTGTACAGCTTTGACCTGCAAGTAAAAGAGAGAAATGAATAAAAAATTGCTGAGAATTAGATGTAAAACATTTCGGCACATGTAAATTACTCGTTCTTAAATTATTTATTTGCCTAATCCTCCAAATCATTCAATAACGAATGCCTGTCATTTGACGAGAAGGTCCTTGCTTGAGTTTTTCCATTACTAAATAAGTACAAGAATAAATCATAAACGGGAAGTAAAAAAATCAAAATGGAAGAGAAATTTGATGTAAAAAAATTAAATTTGTTTATTTAGAGTTGTAGGAGGAGGATGGTTTGTTTTATTAGAAACCAGATAAATAACATATTATTTGCAATGATATCAAATTTGAACCAAATTGATTGATCCAACCGAAAAAGTTAGGAATTCAAAAACGATTTCGATTGGAATGAAATATAACAATGGCTCAATGAACATTGGACTTGGCCGGTTCAAACGGGAAGACTTGGCGAACAGGCTAAAAGCCATTTTTAGCATTTGAACAAATTCAAAAATAATCAGGCCTCGTTTGTATAAAGAAAATATTATGCAGGAAATCTTTTTCGCATTTTCCTGCATTTATTTGACATGGAAAATGAAATATATTGTACAGGTCAACGTGAAAATATAGTGCGAATAAAGAACTATGCATATTTTTCCACCTCACCTCCTCCACTATTATCATCACCACTTCTTCCATCCACACCAATATCCATCACTTTCTCCATCCCGCAACCGCCACCTCCTCTACCTGTCGCCGCCGCCACCACCTCCACCCAGACACCATCACTTCCTTCACTATTATCTCAAACATTTCTTCCACCCACACTAACACATCCATCACTTCCTCCACCACACTATCGTCACCTACACTAGCACATCCATTACTTCGTCCACACCGCTACTGCCACCATCATCACCACGATCACCTCCTTCACTCTGCCACCACCACCTCTTCCACCCCGCTACCACCATCGTCACCACCACTTTCTCCACCAATATTACCACCACTACCTGCATCTTCACCACCACATTCATCTCCTCCATCTACATTTATTTTTACATTAAAATATTATTTATACTTAATATAATATAATTTTTATATAATGATTTATGATATATTTTATAACATATATATGTATGTATGTATATATA
>CATIWQ010265895.1:0-13998 GCA_949673415.1 Euphorbia schlechtendalii | reverse complement strand
TATATATTTATTTATTTATTTATTTATTTATTTATTTATTTATTTATATATATGCAAGTTTATATATACCTATATTTTCAAATAATCTAATTAAATTATTTTGGATCCTTAAAAATATTATAAGGTTTTAAATTTTCACTTTGAGCCTTTTAAATATTTTCTATGGTCCTAAATATTTATTTAGGGTTCCAAACATAAAATTTTAACGAGGAGAACTCCCATTTCAAGATCATTGGACGGTCGAGAATTGTGTGATTCGAGGATAAAAATCCTGAAAAGTCTTCATCATTGAACACGCGAGCTGGTACAAAATCCCATGCTCACAACGAGATTTACTTGGGTAGTCTTTCTGAGTAGTAAAGATGAAACCTAAGAATTTTGTAACAAGCTCGGTAATCGGATAATGAACAAAATAGGAACTTAAAACAGTAGTATCCGAAGTGATCATGGATGTGAATTCGAGAATTTTCATTTCGAAGAATTCTGTTCAGCACATGGTATTGACCACAACTTCTCTTCTGCTTACACGCCTCAACAAAATGAGGTTGTAGAATGGAAGAAAAGAATCATAGTTGAAATGGCCTTGATCCATGTTGATTGATAACAATCTACCAAAGTACTTTGGAGGAGAAGGTGTTAACACAACTTGTTATATCTTGAATCAGGTTTTAATTCACCCAATTCTAGAGAAAACACCCTATGTGCTTTGGTGAGGGTGCAAGCCTAAGATTAGTCATCTCAGATCATTTGGCTATATGTGTTTTATTTAACACCAAAGAGCAGTTAGGTATGTTTGATCAAAAAGTTGATGAAGGTATCTTTCTAGGATACTCAACTAACAGCAGGGCATATAGAATTTATTTCAAGAGAACCAGCCTATTAGATGGGTCTATGCATGTAGAGTTTGATGAAACTAACAATGCATATAGACACCCATCTAATGAAGATGAAGGAGTAACCCTGCAAGGAAATCCACTCAGCATGCCACTCTTTGTACTGCCCAACCCAGCACAAGAACCTAAAGTTGAGGAAGTCAAAGAAGATGATGATCTTTCAATCATCTATTATAGATCCTCCAGTTGTTGATCCAAGTCTACCAAGGGAGATTAGGACTCATCACAACCATCCGCTCGATAACATTGTTCATGATGTTCATAATCCTGTAATGACATGAGGTTAGCTCAGTAAGATGGTGAGCCATCTAGCTTTCATCTCTCTGATTAAACCTAAGAAGTTTGAAGATGCAAAAGAGATGATTATTAGATGATCGCAATGCAAGAGGAGATGGATAAGTTCAAGCACAATGATGTTTGGGATCTAGTTCCCAAGTCTAAAAGGAAATCAATTATCGACACAAATGGGTTTTCAAGAACAAGCTTCATGAAGATGGCATGGTTGTCTAGAACTAGGCTAGGCTTGTTGATCAAGGTTACAATCAGCAAGAAGGAATCGATTATGATCAGACTTATACTCTTGTAGCCTGGCTTGAAGCTATTCGAATCCTGTGTGCTTTCACATCCCATATTAACTTTAAATTGTTTCAGATGGATGTTAAAAGCACATTCCTGAATGGATTTATTCAAGAGGATGTGTATGTCTGCCAGCCTCCTAGCTTTGAGGATCCGAAAAATCCTGAGCATGTCTTTAAACTGAAGAAAGCTCTCTACAGATTGAAGCAAGCTTCAAGAGCTTGGTATGAGAGGCTGACTAATTTCCTAATCTGCAAAGGCTTTGAAAGAGGGAAAGCAGATACAACTCTATTTGTTAGGCGAAGAAAAGAAGATGTGTTACTAGTCCAAATCTATGTGGATGACATTATATTTGGAGCATATGATGAGAAGTTGTGCAAGGATTTTAGCAAGCAAATGAGGAGCGAATTCGAAATGTCAATGATGGGAGAGCTCAATTTTTTCCTTGGGCTTTAAATCAAGTAGATAGAAGATGAGATTTTCATCAGTCAAGCAAAGTATGCCAAAGAAGTCCTGAAGAGGTTTAACATGGGGGATTTGATGCCAATGTCCACTCCCATGACTAGTGATACTATCTTAAGTAAAGATAGCTGGTAAACCTGTAGATAGCAAATTCTACAAAGGAATCATAGGCTCTCAGTAGGCCTGATATTTAGTATGTTGTGTGCTACTATTCTCATTATCAAGCTAACCCCAGAGAATCACATCAATCAATTATGAAGAGGATTCTCTAGTATTTGCAAGGTTCTCTTGAAGTAGGTCTATGGTATCCTAACAACACTGATTTTACTCTAAAAGGATTCACAGATGTTGATTATGGTAGAGACAAGCTCGACAAGAAAAGAACCACAAGAGGATGCCATTTCCTTGGAGAATGCTTAGTCTCATGGTATAGCAAGAAGAAAACTTCTATTGCGATGAGTACAGCTGAAGTTGAGTACATGGAAGTAGGAAGTTGTGTAGCACAACTGCTATGATCAAGCAATGGAAGATTATGGTATACAATCTAAGTGTCTCGAAGTTATGTGTGATAATAAGAGTGGAATGCCTATCCAAGAACCTAGTTCAACATAGCAGGATGAAGTATGTCAACATTAGACATCACTTCATAATTGAATATGTGCTAAGGGGAGATGCCAAATTGGAGTATATTCCTTCAAAAGAACAGTGAGTATACATTTTCACCAAACCATTGCCAAAGGAGCAGTTCAATGTTCTAAAGCACCTTATTGGTATGGCGAACCCCATGTGAAGAAGAAGAATCAAGTTATTTGGCTAAGTGTTGAAAAACAAGCCTTAACTTAGCCAAAGGAGATATCTCGTGTCCTACACCATTTGCATTTTAAAGTAACACCATGAAGATCAGTTTCATGATAATTGAGTACTAAGTATACTCTTAATTAATGAAGTTTACTTGAGTTTGTTTAAGGAAAAACAACTCAGTTTATTGAGTAAATTAATTAATTTGTGGCTTAGAGTAAGAAAAGTTGAGTTATGTTGAGTATTACGTAGTTTTATAAAGATATCTACTCAGCTGTGCTGAGTTAGCTTTTTAGAAATAAAAAGATGTATTCTATTGACGCTTAGAGAATATTTGACACTTGTGCTACTAACGATTTATGTGAGAAATAGAATATACATTTAATGCTTTTTAGGATAAAAAAAATAGTGAAATTAAAGAAGATATTCATGCGGTCCTCACATTCAAAAGGTGTCAGTATAGAATGTTGGCGATTCCTCACTAAAGTCCAAGATAAAAGGAATCCTTTAGCATGCGCCATTTCTTAGTGTCTCCACGTGCCTCTGCAAATGTCAGAAAGTCAACTAATGACAGAATGCCAAATTTCATCTCGCTTGCTCTCTATCAGAACGGATTGCTTGAAGGCAATTGAGTTTTTGATAACGATATAATATCGCACTTCGAAATCTCTATCTCTAAACGTCTTAGAATTTGTCTCCAACGGTAAGATTCGAAAGATTTGAAGAGAAGAGAAATTGAAGAGCTCTCAGGATGAGAGGTTTGCAATGGCTGATTCCAAGAGCTTTAACTATAAATAGAAGACTAGAGCAGACGTTCAAACTTGGTGAATCACCTTGAATTTCTTAAAGAGCTGAAACTCTATTTAATTACTCCCAGCTTCAAGAAATTCAAAATCAAGCAATCAGCAAACATTCATTGTTCAAATCAGTTTGTAATAGAGAGAGAAATATCACTTAACGATTTAACATTCTCAAGGAATCAACAATTTATAAGTTGAATTCCTCTGTTCACAAATATCTTTTAGGCTGAGTGACGGTTTGGGAAGAGTACCCAAACTATGGACTAAGTGGTAGTTGTAAAGGCTTCTCCGCCTAAGGAAGGAACGAAATCACTAGTGGATTATAGCTCAAAAAGGAATCTGGGGACTAGAGGTAGGCTAGTGCCGAACCAGGATAAAATCTCAGGTGTTGAAGTTCTAACCTTAATCACTTGCCTATATCGCTTTTATCTCATCCATCATTCTATCTCTCTTTTTAGTTTTGCTTGAAAAACTAATACGTGCCCAGTAGAGTACTCAGCATACGATTGAAGATAAACTGTGCCAGCAAAGCTAAGTAGTTGATAAGGTTTTAGACCAACTCAGCATGCACCACTCAGCACGCGCATTTAAAAACTTTAACTTGGTAAATATTTATAAAAATAAAAAGTAACCAAGAACAGTATTCACCCCCTCTACTGCGTAATTAAGCTGTCTAAGGACCAACAAGTGGTATCAGAGCTAGTGCTTAACTTATTGACAAATCATCTTTGAGTTAAAAATCCATAATGGCTTATAAAAGCTTCAGTTTCGGCTCGAGATAGACAGTGCTCCTTAATGAAGGAATGTCTGTAACTAGGCCAGCAACTAGGCCAGCATGAGATTTTGTACCAGCTCACGCGTTTAATGATGACGGCTTTTCGAGATTTTTATCCTCGAATAACACGATTTTTGATTATCCGGAGATCTCCGAATGTTCCTCATCGCTAATTTATTTTAAGGACTTAAATTATTTTTTTAAGACATTAAAAATTAGATTTTGGTAAAAATTAATTTATTTATATTTTCAAAAAATAAAAAATATATTTAAATATTAAAAATATAAAAAAACGAAAAAAATGAAAAATACCGGAATCGGGGACCGGCCTTGCAAGACTCTGGCGAGGCTCGCTAAAATATGTTTCCTTTTGGATTCTCGGGTTTTTTCGCCTATAAATTTTCACGGAATTTTCAGTATTCTGGGGTCTGAGAAATCAGAGAAAAATTCTATTTTTACGAGAATTAACAATGAGAAAAATCAAGAAATATTTTCTTTCAAATAATTCGGATCCAAAACATGTTTGGATTCAGAAATTTTACGATTTTCGAATCAACTTTCTTTCATCTACTTCTTCTTCTAAAATCCTCAGATATTCTCAGGTCTAAAACAATTTAGAACCCGAGTCTGATTATCTTTTGGATAAATAAACATTTATTTTTCACATAAATACAACTAAAAAACAAACGAGGAACACTCCGGGGGATCATACGGATACGCCGAAGTGGGCTCACGCTGAAAGGGTAAGCATCTGAGTTCCTAGAGCTGCTTCATCTAGTGCTTCCTATGTTATTCTACATGTCGACCTAGAAATATTTTTTACTCTCTGTTATTGTAAATAACATGTAATATTTCTTCTTCTTATTTTTTATTTCTTTTAATTTATGAAAATACATGTTAGAATACCTCAATGAATGGAATTAAAATTATTCCCGGATAACTGACCTCACTTATTGCCATGCGAGCACTTTCATTAAATAAATGAGCAACATGTTTGTAAATGAAATGAATCATTTTATTTCTAAACAAGAATTTCCAATTATCGATGTTTTTTTAATTAGGCCACACGGGGCTTGCCAAAATCAAATCGAGCATATGTGTAAATATTCATGTTGTGTTATATACCTTGTGCTAACCCTTGTGGATGCAGGTTAGATGTATGCCTAGGTTTTATTTTCCTTCGGGTATTTCAAATATTTTAGGGAAATGTAATTAATAGATTAGGTGGGCGGTTGCATCCACCAAGGTTATGTAATCTTTGACCTTTACTTTTCCTCATTCATTTACTATTTTATGTATGGATTTAGTGCTTACCACATACAAGTTAAATCATACATTACAACTTGAAAACGACATAAGTGCGAATATGCATAATTAAGAAATACGGTTTTCTATAGATGTAATATAATGTAATCCAATAAGAAATAAGTAACTTATCCCTGAACCCGAATCTCTATGTCTTAGTGGGTCGTACCCCAAACGTTAAGCCTTACAGGACTTTAATTCATGGAAAGAGCTAATGTAGGTGGCTACTCTACACTAAGAGACAGCAGATTCGGGTTTGACTAATCTAAAATGTTTCCCGCTTTCTCAATCAAACTTTCTAGGTCCCCGACCCGGTACCTTTTATTTTCAACATAAACACCCCGGTGGACCGCGCCTCTCATTCCGCGCGCTCTCGGTCCATTGCTCCGTGTCGTCTACTCACAATTGGGACTCCGTTGGGGATTGTTCTTAAACTTTTTTTTCTCAAACGTTTTTTATTTATCGGATAAGTGTCGAAAATCTTTGATCACATTATTCTGTATTTTCTTAATTATGACATATTCTTAATAATGTATTGCAATAGAGGGGATTAGCTCGTAAGACTAAGGTACCCTATTACCGCAAAGCTTTCTCTTGTACTATTCTGCCTCCCTGAGGAAAGATAGTACTTGAGCGGGTAGAGCACTTGTTGCCATATCGCATGTACCTCCCTCATTAGAACCCATTTGGGGAGAGGCTTGGAGTGTATATTAGTGCAACAAGAACCTTCTACATCAGCAACCCATTTACATACCTCATGTAAATAAACCATAGGCATTTTCCATAGGGTATTACCCAGTAAATGACCATGCATTATATTTTTTCTTGCAGGTGCGCTCCTTAGTATCTTCATGGTACTATGATGAACCAAAATTAGGATAGAGATTAGCTAAAAACACTACGCACAGGAGTTGTATGGTTGGAAGTTTGGATATTGCATGCTATGTGCTACTTGTTTACCACTTTCAATTTATCATTATACAAATGTCATCTTAGTGCAAACACATGAACGTGCACACTCATAATGTTAAAATAATTCTCATAATCATGATGCTAAATTGGTGTAACATAAACTTAAGATTAGATGACACTCGATATTGTGTCACCCTATGATAACATGAACCAATTAGAATCATGAAGCATCATTCACCCCAATTTGCTTGATGTCCACTTGACATCCAACACTTAGCCCACAAGGGGCCATAATATATCCCACATATTACCTATGAGATGTCCACTCAACATCCAACTCATAGCCCAAACGGGATAAATACCTACCCAAACCATTTTTCCTACATCACGTGATGTCCTTGTTGACATCCGAAACTAAGCCCATACAGGGGTGAACTTATTTCAGAAGTCCTACCTTACCAAAACCTCAAGGGTATATGCCTAATACCCAAACAATTCACCCACACGGGGTAATGATTCATGCATCACCACATACCCTCAAACAGCAATGACCACATGGGCATCCGAAACTCCGCCCTTATTGGGAAAAATAACCAAATCATTCAATAGCTACACATGGTGGTTATTTTCATCTTATTTGATTTTCATCAAGGTATGTTGCACTGCTTACCTGAAATAATTTTGTCCATGAGGTCAGTCATAGTACGAAATCTCAAAATATTGACCAATTACCATGCGGGTAACTTGGTCACCTCACTTACACCACTCATATTACGATGTCACACAGACATCGTACAGATCTCAAATCCAACCCCAGGTGTTGGATTTTCATTTTCACCTATTTTACCTAACAACTTACCTGTTTTTTTCAAATGGATTGACAGACATATTATTAATATCATGGCATGCTAACCACTTGTGAATTCAACCATAACATTTCGCATCACGAATCATGTCATGAATCCCAAATGCATGGTCTGATCTTCTACTTGTGTATCAAAGGGGCTTGGAAAAGGCCTGCTCACCACCTGGTTTGCATTTCTCCAATCGTGGCCAATTTGGAGGGGGTTTCGTACAATGACTCAAGTGAGGACTTAGGTTCCGTTTCAGATTCAGTTCAACGTACATCTTTCATGGCCAATCCATAAGAAGAAGGTGTGGGGGAGGATCACCCTATCCCAACGGGATAAAACTCTAGTAGACACATCAGTCGTCGGTGAGCATCGAGAGTACAGCTAACTTGAATGCCTTTGAAAATAGCAAACAACTAGCATAGCTTATTCGCTAGCACGTCGAGAGAGCTCATAATGTGGTGTCCAGCCTAGAGGTCACCCTTAACAATGGTTATCCAACTAGCTGGCCTGAAATAGAAGGACCTCTTACCTCGCATCCTACAGCCTTTTATCAGTTCGGGGTAGGATAAAGTCAGCTGAACCAGCTCAGATTAGGCAGCTAGGTTATAACTTTGCCAATCCTTCCTAGAATAAATTCTTTCTATGATAAATTGGGCAGTCGTCGTTCGCACCAGGGCCTTTCTACCAAAGAATGACTCAACAGCCTATTCCCAGTTGAAGTACATCAATGGCCTCATAATTCCAGGGACCCCAGTTACCCCCTTTCATGGCCTTTCCTGCTCTTATCCAAGAGTAGGAAATGCCATCCTCCAACAACTAGGAATGGCGGAATTATGGCAACAGTTCTTGGCCACTCACGATGGCCATCTCATGAATCCATACTCGACGTAATCGACAATCGGGGATGAAGACAACTTGCCCCCAAACTTGGCAGTACCGTAGTTTGAAAAGTATGTGGGATCTGAGAACCCGCGTGCTCACTTAACGTATTATTAAAATATAATGAGAGCATTAAGGGTCAGTGAACGTATGATGGATAAGCTCTTTGTTATCACCTTGGGCCACTCAGTCAATGAATGGTACAACCACCTTTCGTTGGACATAGCTACTGATTGGAATAGCCTTGCTCAAGCTATGATGGGTCATTATGGTTTCAATTTTCAAATGGAAACAATGCAACATATGGAGGCTATAAAGCAAGAGTAGGGTGAGAGCTACAAATCCTACTATGCATGTTGGATGGCCACACAAATCAAGCTTTGAGCTTGCTTAACTCTACCAGAGATGATAATCAAGCTTCTGGATGGCACACTGCCATCATATAGGAATAAGTTTGGGTCAGACATCTTCTCGAGCTATCAAGAAGTGTTTGAGAAGGTGGAAGGATGAAGCACTTTGAATCTATGGACACATCCGGGAGGCACTAGTACAGAAGAATAACCCATGGATGATGATGTAATAAATTAGCTTTTAGCTACTTTGCTCACAAGGCTTTCAAATTTTTAATAAATTGAACTTTGCTTACTTACTTGATATTCAATTGATGACATCACACATTCTCATAAGCATATACATAATGTTTTTAGCACGTGTGACACATCATGTCTTGATGTTCATTTGGGTATAAATGGATTCCCCAAAGTTACAATAAGTTCAAATGATTTGACTCTTGAGAGAAAGTGACAGACAAACTAATGTACTTAGACAACGCGTGATAGCATTTGCCTCGCCAAAGATGAAAGATCAATAGAAAGATCTCCAGACACTAAACGTCCACTGACTATTAAATTAGTCAATCAAAGGAACGAAGCACACAATGATCAAAAGGATCGTAGCTAGAATAAGACCAAAGGATCAAGAAAGCAAATTGAAGCCAAACAACCTACAACATAAAGAAGGGATCAGGCCATTGAGTATGCCAACAACTCCATCAAACGACTCACCACGAATCGTGGGGCAATCAAGCAAAATTCAAAATGACCAAAGCAAATTGAAGCTCCCTTGAAGGGTCAAACAACCGGTGCAATACTAAAGACAAAAAGGAGTCAGATCGTTGAGCACGTGAACAACTCCTTCGCATGGCTCACTACCATTTGTGGGGCAATCATTACACCATTGGATATAAATTGTTCACCCACAATAAAATCAAGCTATTGGATCTGATCTTCGACATATCACCTATCGTTGGAGAACAATTGAACTTAAAAGGAAATGCTGATGATCAAGACTCATCATCAAATACACCTCAACCAGTAATGTAGCATGAGCACCTACCAATCGATTAGAAACATGGAACAAGATAACAAGTGAAGTCGTGGACATGGACGGTAACCGATCTATCAAATCAACCAAGTCTTGCACAACTGCTATCACGCATAGGTGAAAGAAATAAATTGATAAAAAGAAGTACCTATAAAAATATAAATTAGCTTGTCAATTAGCACTCCGCTAGTTGAGCAAAAATAGGGCCTCTTTTCAAAATAGAAAAAGAACAATCCGTTGAGTTGAAAACCCGAAAAGGGCGACTTAGGAAAAACTTAGGACATCGAGCAAAGCACATTTGTTAGAAAACCTGAGAGGGCTAATCAATGGCAGGAGTCAAATCATTTGAAACATTTATACCCATGTTAAGTTCATCAATGAATTATCATTTTTGCTGAATCTTTATGCATATGCTTATTTTGATTTCTTGCATGCCAATGGTAGAATATCGCAAGTAAACATCTAAAAAAATGAAAAAGTAAAAATAAAGAAAAATGAGTCTACTGGATTGAAAACCTAAAAGGGCGGTCCAAGCAAAAATTAAGACAAGGTTCGATAGATTGAAAACTTGCAAGGGCTATCTATGCAGAAATTAGAACAAAAGAAATATCAAATTCATCATCTCCTCCTCGGAACGACACGTGGAATTATATACCTCCAACACATTAGGCAAATGGCTTCCAAGCGATCATCGCCAACACAATGTAGGGTCAATGACTCAGACCAGATCCAAGCTCTGAACTTGAATCTGATTTAATGAACCCATGATTGTCGCTCTGAGGAAGTCATCCATGGAATCCCCAACGAGATAAATCTTAGGGGTAATCATGCACCATCATAAGAGAAGGCTCTCCAAATGTATGAAGTTCATAGCACCTATAACAAACGGACATACATCATATGATAAATATTGTTCATGCATAAAATCATGCATTATATTCGCATCACGTCATTTATAGGTAAAGACGATGCCAAATCAGGGCAACACTGTCCTAGTAAACTACACCCCACTTGAAGAATCTGCAAACATCAAGAAAGAAGATGACCCACTCAAGCCTAAAGTCAACATTGCAACATCACAAAAGTATGCTATAATAACATAGCAGTTTTTAGGACATCCCCGAATTTCTATTAAACTCATTTATTCATCATGTTTTAATTTTTGATTGAAGGGGCAAAAATTTTTGCTTCGCATAAACTCAATCAAATAATTAAAACATTCATAATAAAATGTAATAACATTACACTTCTTTTTTGATTTGTCACAGAAAACAAGTCAACATACTACTAAGGAAATTCAAAATACAACAGAAAAAGGAAACAGATATCTCGATGAATGAAGTCTCATCCGCCAACCGAAGAAAGAAACGGTTAGATATCCCCCACTAGGATTGCCTTTGAAACATATTCAGGCATCGATCATTCCAACAAACTTGCAAGGGGTACACGATAATTGCAACTGAAGAAGGAAACAGTTGCCAATTATTACAAGGACGTCGTAGAAAGAAACGGTCGACCCACCTGCAAGGGGTATCAAACACTAAGGGATTCCGAAGAAAGAAATGGACAATCCCATGGAGACATGGTGCCAAAAAGGAAGGCCCACGTCATCACCAATCGAGGGCAAAGAAGTCACCAACCACAATGAATAGGTATATTCTCAATCCCTCTGCTCCATTTTGTGTGATCATACTGGTTATACAACCATCAGTTATCACATGAGGGGCAGTTGTGAGCACAAGATTTTGTACCAGCTCGCATTCAATGATGATGACTTTTCGAGATTTTTATCCTCAAATTACACAATTTTCGATTATCCGGAGATCTTCGAATGTTCCTCGTCGCCAATTTATTTTAACGACTTAAATTATTTTTTTAAGACTTTAGAAATTAGATTTTGCTAAAAATTAATTTATATATATTTTCAAAAAATTAAAAATATATTTAAATATTAAAAATATAAAAAAACATAAAAAATTAAAAATACCGGAATCGGGGACCAGCCTCGCCAGAATATGTTTCCTTTTGGATTCTCGGGTTTTTTCGCCTATAAATATTCTTGAAATTTTCAGTATTTGGGGGTCTGAGAAATCAGAGAAAAATTCTATTTTCACAAGAAATAAGAACGAGAAAAATCAAGAAAATATTTTCTTTCAAATAATTCGGATCCAAAACATGTTTTGATTCCGAAACTTTACGATTTTCAAATCAACTTTCTTTCATCTACTTCTTCTTCTAAAATCCTCAGATATTCTCGGGTCTAAAACAAATTTAGAACCCGAGTCTTATTATCTTTTGGATAAATTAACATTTATTTTCCACACAAATAAAACTGAAAAATGAATGAGGAACACTCTCGGGGATCATACGGATACGTCAAAGTGGATTCACGTCGAAAGGGTAAGCCTCTGAGTTCCTAGAGCTGTTTCATCTCTTGCTTCCCATGTTATTTTACATGTGGATTTACTCTCTCTTATTGTAAATATCATGTAATATTTCTTCTTCTTATTTTCTATTTCTTTTAATTTATGAAAATACATGTTATAATACCCCAACGAAGGGAATTACAATTATTCCCAGATAACAGATCTCACTTATTGCCATGCGAGCACTTTCATTAAATAAAAATGATGAACATGTTTGTAAATAAAATGAATCATTTTATTTCTAAACAAGAATTTCCAACGATCGATGTTTCTTTAATTACGCCACAAGGGCCTCGCCAAAATCAAATCGAGCATAAGTGTAAATATTCATGTTGTGTTATATAACCTGTGCTAACCCTTGTGGATGCAGGTTAGATGTATGCGTAGGTTTTATTTTCCTTCGGGGTATTGTAAATATTTTACGGAAATGTAATTAATAGATTAGGCGGGCAGTTGCATCCCCCGAGGTTATGTAATCTTTAATTTTTACTTTTTCGCATTTATTTACTACTTTATGTATGGATTTACTGCTTACCGCATACAAGTTAAATCATACATTATAACTTGAAAATGATATAAGTGCGAATATGCACAATTAAGAAACACAGTTTTTAGTAGATGTAATATAATGTGATCTAATAAGAAATAAGCAACTTATCCCGAACCCGAATCTATGTGTCTTACTGGGCTGTCCCCTGGACGTTAAGCCTCAGAGGACTTTAATTCTTGGAGAGAGCTAATCCAGGTTGCGACTCTACACTAAGAGATGGTGGATTCAGGTTTGACCAATCTAAAATGTTTCTCGCTTTCTCAATCAAACTTTCCGGGTCCCCGACCCGGTACTTTTTATTAACAACGTAAATACCTCGGTGGACCACGCCTCTCATTTCATATGTTTTAGCTCATCACTCCGTGTCATTCGCTTACAAATCCAAAAGGAGTAAAGGTAAGGAAAGAGCGTAGCCATTTTCTTAAAAGCTTATTCCTTTGATGAATAAAAAGCTACGATTCTGATGAGCAAATGGCCCTTCTAACTAAGCGTTTCAAATGCTTCATGAAGAAGGATGGGAAGTTCAACAAGAAGAAGTTTCCCATCAAAATCAAGTTAACTTAGCACCGACGAGGAGCTGAGGAAGGATTAAAGAAGGAACACAGTAAAGATATCAAATGCTTTGGCTGTGGTAAGAAAGGCCATATCTTGTTGAGCTGCCCTAAGACCAAGAAGGACAAATATAAGAAGAGGTTTGCAAAGAAGAATGAGGAACTATCTGCCACCTGGAGGGATTTAAAAGAGTCTTCATCTTCTGATGAAGAAGCTACTAATTCTGCCAACCTATGCTTGATGGCCATTGGGAATGAAAGGAGCGAGTGCTTAGCATTTACCTCAGGAAGAAGTCAAACCGTTGCTAACTCTAAAGCTGAACACAACAAAGAGAAAGCTTCTCAAACTGAGGTACATTCTAAAATCCCTTTGTTAATAGAAGAGTTCGCCCAAGTACTCTTTGATGTCATGAAGCTAACTAATAAGTCAATGAAAAACATCAAAGATCTATTGAGGAGAAGTGAAGATTAGGAAGACACTATTTCTTCTTTGTCTCTTAATATTCACTTTCTTCAAGAAAAAGCTGAGTATTAGGACTGTCATGCCAGGAAGCTCACTAAGCAATTAGATGAGTTAACTACTGAGATAACAACTTTAAAGAAGGAATGAGTTCCTCCCCCAGCCAACAATCAAACTTTGAATAACCAAAGTTGCAATTCTAAGAGGAAGAATTGCTCTAAAAAGAAGAAAGTGAGCCAGCCAAAAGCAAAAATGGTGTGTAGTTGTGAGCACGGGATTTTGTACCAGCTCGCGCGTTCGATGATGACGGCTTTTACGGGATTTTATCCTTGAATCACACATTTTCAAGTATCCTGACGTGTCCGAATTGGAAC
>CATIWQ010265842.1:0-26114 GCA_949673415.1 Euphorbia schlechtendalii | reverse complement strand
CTCTCACATAGCCACATTTAGCAAGTTACCATTCCAAAAATGTTGGCTCACTAAACAGCATTATATCACAGATCCAATGATTATACACGATATTGTTAACCCCGAAACTACTCTTAAAATTAACTCCAACACATATAACTTGATTAACATAAAAGACTTAGCACGAAATACACATTATAACACATAGACATATCATAAACTTCGAAATAGAAAGTATAAGTAGAATGCAAAGCAAAGTTATAAGGTATGTAAGTGAAAGCTAAAGTTGATCAAACCGTATCCACTCTTTAATGGGAGTCATTAATTCCCGCAATTCCTATGTCTACTTTGAATTCGGTCTCGGCCTGTACAAAACCTCCGCTAGGATTCTATTCTTTGCGAATATCGAACAAATGAATATTGAAGAATGAAAAATTTTATTGATAAGTGATTTGCAAGTACACTTATACAACAATCGCTCAAATACGTAGAGAAATCTAGTGATCAAAACAAGGAATCGAATCACTTAAACATTTTCTCGCTAACACTTAAGAACGTAGTGAATCTAACAACACACACACACACACACACACACACACACTATATTTAACCCTTTTTTCTCTGCACTTCCTTTATTTCAATGAAGGCATACCACACATGAAATTGTTGAGGATTTGTAGCCCTATTTATAGAGTTTGAAGGGTTGCGTCTATCCAAACGAAGAGTCACATCCATTAGTGAAAGATTGCATCTCTTCAATGTGATTGGTTGAGAGGCTTTTATTCAATCCACAATGGATAGGCACCTTTTTCATGATTGGTTGACTCTTGATAAGTGTATTTTCATTGGTAGTTGATGGCGGTTGATCATGCTTATCTGGCGGTTGGTAGTTAAGAAGATAATACTAGAAAACCATCCATGTCGCGATCGCGATATGTGATTTACAATTGTGAATCTTTTGTTGGCAGATTTCTTTTCTGAAGTGACCATGTCGCGACCGCGAATGATTATCACGATCGTGAATGGATTTTTCTTCAGAAATCTCCTTATAACTTCACCGATCTCTGACAGCTTCGATCCTAAGCCAAATCTTTAAGTTCCACGCATCTTTTTGCACCTTTTTCACTCTATTTTCATAGAATTCCACTTTTGATCATTTTACTCCCAAGATTTACCTAGTATTTGCATTTGCATAAAAAACAACTACATACCACGTGAAATCTTTTATGTGAAGTATAAAAGTGATTCAAACTATAGTGTTTGATGTATAAAATTGTCATGATAATAATTCTAATTATACACTTATCACTCTTCTCCCTCAGTCCTTTTACAGCTTGATTTTAAATACTCGTGGTTCCTGACATGACTTTCACTTCATCATGATAGGTTCCACTGGCTGATGTAGAGACACTCGCCCGCATCTACTTGTCAGCTCGTGACTTGATCATTGAACAGAATGGGGCAGCTGAGGTATTCTTGCTTAATTTTTGTAAATAAAATGTTTTGATATTTATGTATGCTTGTTGGTTTTGAAATGATTTGTATGCTTATTTTTCATATGTTGACATTTCTCGTGGATTTTTATGTTATGATGCATGCTTTCTAGCTGCAGGCGTTGATTTCTCTAGAGCATCAGAACTAGTTGAGGTCTCAAAATATGGTCTAGAATTTCAAGGGTCATTAAAGGACACATTATTTGAGGATCGAGGACTTGGAGAGGCAGTTGGCTCTGGCTCAGAGGCCCACTCGTCTGATTGCATCTGGTGGGAGCCAGTTCAGGACACGCCGGGGGACTCCATCCCACTCTAACATGCATCTAGGAGGATCTGGTAGCTGGGATGTGGAGGTCGATAGCCACATCAATGATACCGAGGATGATGATGATGAGGCATCGTCATCGTCATCGATTTAGATTTTATTTTCCTTTTCCTGGTTCACTTTAGAACAAATTTACAGTAATTTGCGCTATTGACGCCTTTTGCCCATTCCTTGTTTTTCTGAATATTTTTATTGAACTTAGAAAGATTACATTAGTTGAATTTCTTTGCTCCAACCAAATTTTCATGTTTAATTTTTCTTGATATGATGATTTTTGTGCTTGAAAAGTGTTGGTAAGTTCCCCCGGTCTAAAATCGGACTCGTAAACTAACTTTTTGTCGAAACGACATTTCTAATTTACCGATGTAGCTGTCATATCGTTAACTACATGAGAAAATCTAGTTTGCTAATAGATATAAACAACTAGCTGGAGAAGCCATATCGTTAACGACATCACCAAGTCGTTAAGGACATTTACTTCGAGTTTTCAAATTTTCTTCCTTTTTTTTCCTTTCTTCAAATGGCAACCCACAACCAATAACTCTAGGCTTTCCTACACACACTAAAGATCCCATACTGGAAGAAACTTGAGAGATTTGGCTTATGGGGGCTCTGTTATCTCATGATCTACCCCGTAAATACAGCTTTAGTTAGAGCCACACTTTCATTTTGGGATCCGACCGCTCATGTTTTTAGGTTTTCTCATCAAGAGCTTTGCCCAATGATCAAGGAGTACCAGGCCATCATAGGGATTCCATGTCCCTGGGCTTTTCCCTTAGCGGTCCCATCTTAGCGCTTCAATGTTGAGGATACTCTTCGGGGTTTGTGGAATTTGGATTTTATGGCAGCTTTCCTTGCTTGTCCATCATCTCCAGGAGGGTTTCGAGTTGATGTTATTCTAGAGTGGTGTGCTGGCACTTTGAGGGTTCATAATGTCTGGCCTTACAAGGTGTCATTGCTCTTGATGTCAGAGTTCATTTGCAGAGTTGGTTCCATTACCCCATTCCAGATATAGTCAGTTATTGATCCCCTTTCTTGGGGGAATTTTCCGTCTGCATTGGCATTAGTGGAGAATCTCATTGGCATGGATGCCGCTACCTGACACCCTAACATGGTTGGTAATCATTTCACTCTTCTTGAGGTAAGCCAAAATTTAAGGTTAATTAAATCTCCTTATTTTCCATGATTCTGACAAGGTTTATATCAGGTTTGACTATTGGAGAAGCTTTCCCTGATCAGTGATCCACGGGGGAATCCTTCTAATTACTTGTATGTTACATACAACAAGTGAGGGTTGACCACCGATTGACATTCTTGGATGGCTGAGCACGACTGGGACTATGTTTTCGATTAACTTTCTGATGACAAGATCCGCTAGCTTTGCCTCTAGTGGGTAGTTACTCATGTTGCAATCCTAATGCATGAGGATGGGATCCTACTGATGGGTTTATATGTTTCCACATTCTACTCGCCCAGCTACATATGCAGGCAGTACGGGAGGCGCCAGAGGATACCGTGTAGTATTTTCTCTTCTAGGGTTTTCGAGTGGCATCATTCTTAGCCAGGTAGACTACCAATCTTGTGGATACAACACAATCAGTTTGCTTGCCTTGATTATGGGGTGGCCGAGACTATAGAGACTGACAGATTCTATCACGGATGGCTAGGAGCGACTAGGTCTCTAATAGATCCTAAGCGACACTCTTGGGTGACGCGTGAGTGGTCAAGGGAGGAAGACTGGTTAAACCCTTATGGCCACAGGTAGAGCCATCTTGACGACTTATCGAGAATGATGTTATTTTACTTAAAAAAGAAATCAAATTGACTTTTGCTTAGAATATACCAATGTGGTATGATTTTATTGAATTGATTTGTCCTTTTCTTTTCCTAAGTACAAACTACTGAACTAATTGAAATGTAAAATGTTTATTGTTTACTTGTAAAGTTTCGACCATTGGCATTCATACATTTTGATGAACACACACATGAATATTTTCAAGAAGAAATGATATCTTTATTGATTAAATATACCAAGGTATAAACATTTCGAATGGTCTGACTCCCATCATTAACTAGCCCTCTCCGGTTTCCAAACTAATGAATTTTTCTCTCACTGTCATAAGTTTTGCCTAATGTGAGCACGAGATTTTTAAGCCTGACTCGCGAGTTCGATGATGAAGCTGTAATTTATTTTCCTTTGCTAGTCTTCCAATTTGACAGGGTCTCAAAGGTCCTCAGGAGGAGCGTTCCTTGTTTCTTATGAACCTTAAATATTTTCTAGGTCACCTCATCAGTAAACAAGCTCAATTTGAACCAAAATCAGACCATAAATCCAACATGGACACTGATGTTACTAACATCGGTACCGATATCATCTTTACAGACAGACCGAAAAATGCAGTTTCTACATTAGTTGGGTCAAAAAGACCCATCTTTAACCCATAATTAAAAGTAAAAAGTAGAGGAAGAAATTGATGGAAAAGACAAAAAAAAGATCATTTTTGGATTGAAGGGAGCCCATGAGGGCTAGATTATTTTGAAATAAGAAGAGGGGAGCACGTAAATGAGGGAGAAAGGAGCTCATTTCTAAAAAAAAAAGAAAAACAAAAATATAGAGCTCACAAAAAGCCTTAAGCCAAAACTTGAAAAACTAGAGTTTTTTAGTGCATTTTCCAAGTTCAAACTCAAAGGAAGAAGAACTCTTACCTCCTCTCTTCCTCTCCTTACAAGCCATATTCTGGAAGCCTAGCTTTCCCGCCAAGAGGAGATCTCTACTCTCTATTTTCGCCAAAAATTGCAAAACCGAGCCAAAGAAACGAGGAGGACATTCCGGGTACTTTTGTGGACCAAGCATAGTGGATTCACGGCTACGAGGTAAGCCTTTGAGTTTCTAGAGTTTTTTGAAGTTTCATTTCTTTTCGGTTATTTTCGGTTATTTCCGGTTTCCGCGCACCATTCTTTTTTCTGCAATTTTCAGTATGATTTCAAATCTTTCTTAACATTCTGTTTGCATAGACATATTCTACACATCCTGAGCTTTTAGGAATGATAAATATCATTCAAATCGGTTAAATATAGTGAAAGTTATGAATTTTCAAAGTTTTGTACAAATTTTTTCGGTTTCCTGGGCAGAATGTTACCGTTTTCAGTTCTGGGTTCGACGAAGATTTTTATTGCATGATTAGTTATTTTTATTAGATTCCTTAGGTCATAAGGTTTCTTGAATGGTAAAGATGATTTAAAACGGATAAGTAGAAATAAAGTTATGATTTTTCGAAGTTACCTAAAATTACGGTTCACGGTTTTGGACAACGCAGACTGTTTGATATTTTTCTGTATAAAGAAGTCTCTAAAACGTGATTTTTTTTCACTTTCAGTATGTTAAAAACATCATGAGCTTTCCAAAATGATGAGAATAGTTTGAATCCGATAACCATAGTGAAAGTTATGATCGTTTGAAATTTCAGATTTCGTTTTGCTATTTTCTGTTGTTTCTATGTGTTTTCTGCAGGCCTGAAACCTGAGCTTTTCAGTAATATGACGTGTAAGTGTAAAGATTTTACAAACCAGTAATCATCCTAAAGGGAGTTTGGACAGTTAAAATCCATGGTCCATCGCCGGGATATTATTTTATCGATTTTAATGGTTCCCCCTTCGGAATGATTTTAATAATATCACGATTTACGTTTTTTGGACTTAGATTTATTTTATGTCAATATTATCATGAAGTGTGTTAGAAAACCCCAACGAAGGGAACCGAAGCTCCCGGATAATTGACCCGACGAATATTCGCATGTGGCATTTTCACTGAAAATGGCTAAATAAACTTATGTGTATAAAATGAATTATTTCATGAAAGACAAATTCCAAACCTTTCGATGTTTTAAACCAAGCCACATGGGCCTTCTCAAAATCAAATAGAACATATGTGCTATACCTCGTTCTAAGCTTTGTGGATGCAGGTTAGGTGTATGTCTAAGATTTTATTTTCCTTCGGGTATCGCATTTATTTTAATAAAAAATTATGTATTTGTTAGATCGATTGTATAATAGGATATTGATGTATTCATTCCCCTAGATCTCATGTATTTAGGCAATTTGTAAAACCCCCAAACCAATGATGTAATTAATCACCCCGTAGAATAGGCGCATATAATTTCCTACGTGTTTACTTTCCACAATTTACTTTACTTTCCGCAATTTACTTATCGTTTTATGCATGTGCGATAAACATAAACTGAAAATATCTAGTTTAGTTCAAATATTATAGGTGTGGTCTCTCTCATTGTGTAATTTAACTCAAATGACGACGAAATAGATAACTCATCCCGGACCCAAATCACTGAACTATGGTATCGCTTAGGCTTAACGGATCTAGGCTGTACCGAAATTTCCCTGAAGAGCTGATCCGGGTGGCGACTCTGAGTACCATAGGCTAGAGATTCTGATCTCGAGTCTTTTGAAATTGCAACGCATTTTCAAATAAACCATGGTTTCCTCCAACGAAACCTCTTTTCCAACGTGCTTTTCAATAGCTTTTCGAAAACCCCACACCCCATCTCACGGGGCCGGTGCCTCGCGGCGTCCGCTCGGGTACCCGAAACGTCGTACGCTCACTATGGCGACTCCGTTGGGGATATCTTTTTTAAACTTAAAAGTTTAAAATATCTTTTAGATGAGTATTGAAAAGTCGTCAAATGAGTTAACCCACATTAAAAATATCGAACAAAGCATATGCATTAGACGGATTTGCCATTAAGGTTAGGATGCCATATTTTACCGAGAAGCTTGCGAAAGTATACTTCGTGACCCCCTGATGATCGAAGGAACTTAGCGAGTGGATCACTTGTTGCCATATCGCATGGACTCTCTTGAAAAAGGGGGAAAAGTGTATCATAGTGCAACAAGAACCTTCTACATCAACAACCCATGACCGAGCTCATATAAGAAAACCGTAGATACTTTCCCTAGGTTTACCAAAACAAATGCATCTTTTTGTGCAGGTTCGCTCCTTAATACTTCACGGTGTTAAGATGATCCAAACTTAGATTTAGGAGCCTACCCTTTTTTCTCGGGAGATATAAGGTTGGAAGTGATACGTTGTGTGCTATGTACTATGTGTTCATCTCATTACCACGTTTGTTTGGCATAAAACATCATGCTAACCCACAATTTGTTGTGCAGACACGAATTATACACACACATGTCATTATCCCAATATTGTCTACCTATAGTTAGAAAGATGTGATGAGACAGCGTCACCTAGGGTTAGGATTACACATGACTAAGATAGTGCTTATTAGGCACTCGAACCTCTGTCCGCTTAGGATCATGGACTTCTATGCCCAGGGTATAGCACACTGTTCTACCCGAACTCGAGCCTAGAACTAGAAGACGTGACAAGATAGTGTCACCTAGGATTGGCATCACCCATGATTATAACAGTGCCCGCTCGGTGCTCGAATGTCCAAAGTCATATACCATAAGGGTATAACACATTGTTTTTCCCTAACTTGAATGTGTCGAGAGCAATCCACAATGATTAGTTCTCAAACTCATAAGCGCGTCATCACTTGGATAATGTGTGATTCCTCGTCATTTTCGATTTGTTTGTTTTAAAAGGATTGGAAAACTTACCAAATTTGTCACCAAGATAGCATCCTTTCATTATGACACACTGGCAGTATAGTATACCTTAGTCACGGTTCATTTGTTTCAACTGGATTGGCAAACGTACCACTTGTTAATACTCAACCCTTTGTCATTTTTTTTGTTTGTTTTCTTCAACTAGATTGGTAAACTTATCACTTTTATTTTGCCAATATGGTGTTCCTTTTGCTTATTGCCTCCTGGGCAGTACAGTAACAACTTTAGTTAGTTGTTTCAATGAGATTGATAAACATGCCCTCACGTCCCTAAGACGTGATCCTAACAACTTTGAATCGCTTATCATGACTTGAGTGATAGGCACATTCCGCCGGTTTGTTTCAAAAGGATTGGCAAACCCCTACTTATTTTCGATAACAAATTTTTACTCATCATAGCAAACTAATCTTTGTATTGCAGCCATTTCATAAACATTACATGCACTAGTCCATAGTTTGTCGAGCATGCATCCCATTTTTGACAACAGTGGTTGTGTTTGCTTCAGATAAGTCTTGGAGAAGGTCGGCTCATCGGCTTGTTCGAATCTCTCCCATAGTGGCTCACCGAGTAGAATTGTCTATAGAATGCATCCCATACATGGATTCAAGCAAGGAATCGGGTTCATATTCAGGTTCAGGCTCCAGTTCAAGGTAAAGATCGGCATCCAGTTTGAGACATATCCTTGAAATGGCAGAGCAACAAAATGTATCCGGGGGAACTAATCAATTGAATCAGGATAGGCCTATTCCTCAATCTGGGATAGGCTAGGAAATAGCAAATGCTCTTAGCACAATTCTCTATAGTGACCAGTTCGCTCAAGCTATACAATACCACTCTCGCCCTAAACAGCCAAAGGGCATGATGACTAACCAAGAGCTCATTGGGAATCTCCAAGGTCCAGCTATAACCATCTGTCCTACGGCTAGGAGACCAGGCTCTGCTACCCACACATTCAACACCCAGTTTGGTGTAAGTAGCCCACAAACATTTGGCCAAGTAAGGACAACCTTTACTCAATAGCAGTTCCCATTTCAATCGAGGACAGACCAATTTTGGCACTAATCAGGTATCAGGTAGTAGTGGTCAGATAGCGGGAGTGGCGGATCATTTAATCATGGAAATGTCAAATCAACTCAGGTAACTGAATTACCATCAAGGATTTCATCAGTTTGCAACTGCAATAAGGCCAGAAGGACCATCGTCAAGTTTCATCCCCACGGTACCTACCTTTTATCCTCAATCTGGAGTTGTCCCTACATTCCAGACTTCGTCCTTTGGGTATGGCGTAGCAATGCAGTATCTGGGTAAATTCTCAGCGCAACCAAACCCAGCACTTCTTCCAAGGGGTCCCACTCATCCCCAAGGTCTTCATAATCCGTACGGCTTCCAAGCTAGGCCAGAAATGGGCTATTCAGCTTCTTAGCCCATCATGGAGGAATTATGGCATGAGTTCTTAGCCACCCATGGTGGACACATTACCCAAGGGCAAACAGGCGTAATCTTGACACAGTTAATGATCAGAGACAATGACACACTACCACCAACTTTCGCTATGCCTCAGTTCAAAAAAATACACGGGCAATACTGATCCTCGCGCACACATTGCCCACTACCATAACGTGATGAGGGCCTTGAGGATAAGTGATCGCATGATGGCCAAATTGTTCATCGTTACACTGGGGACCCTTGTAAATGAATGGTATAGTCATCTACCAGTGGACGTAGCTTATGATTGGGAACGTCTGTCCCAAGCGATGGTGGGCCACTATGGCTTCAACACCCTGATAATCACCATGATGTAGAATCTGGAAGCAGTAAGGCAGAAGTCGGGGGAAAGTTCCAAGCCTTATTTTGAGCATTGGATGGCCATACAAGTCAGATTGCAGTCTCGACTGAGTCTGCCAGAAATGATCACCAAACTGCTAGATGGCGCACTACCATCTTATCACAAAAGGCTTGGGTCGAAAACCTTCTATAGTTATCAGGAGGTGTTTGTTCGACCAGAGAAAATAGAGCGTTATGATGCTATGGAAGGAATTGTGGAGCAGCCTCCTGGCAAGACGTGGACCAGGACTTAGGGTCATCATCCTCTAAGGGAAAGCAAGCTGCGGCCTAACTAATCCAATCTGAGCTTGTTACGGCTGTAAGATTATCAAAAAGGAATACCATGGAATCTCTCCTTATGAAGCCAACCTTGCTTTCTTTTCTCTAAGCTGCGAGAGTTTAAGCAGCTGAGCAATCTGAAAACCTGGTCACCACCTAGCTAAGAAGATAGGCCAAATTTCTGTAATTACCATATTGCCATGGGTCATCACATGAATAATAGCCAAGACCTTCTGAATGCCATCCAAAAGCTGGTTAAGGATGGAGTGGTGGCAGAACCAAAGTTGAAGCCGAGCACGAGGACCAACACGTTCCCACAAATTGACAGGGTAGTAAGGATGATTAATTCTAATGTGGAGGAAGAGCAGGTCCTGAGACACATGGGGGAAGTGTCTGATGAATTCGTAATGGTCATAGGTACTGGGATTAATGAAGAACAGGTCTTAGAAATGCTCACCCGGTATGCTCCCGTGGTGAATTCTATGTCATCAATCTCAATGTCGGTTGAAGACGTAGCAGATGATTATGACCTGTTTGAGTCCGTTACAGAAGGGGCAAAGGAGGAAGAGCCCGAAGCGATGAAGGAGAAAAAGAAGCCCATTGATTTGGATGGGTATGTTTTGAAATCCCGGAGAAGGGGAATAAGGGAAGACGCTCGTCAGGTGGAGGGCGAAGAAATTGTATATGGTAAGGATCCAATCAACCTAGACTCTTACCAATTGAAGAGTGCCAAGAGGGACCCGTAGCGGTCGAGTCTTCCGGAACAATCCCATCCAGCTTGGGAATTCATCAGCCGAAGAAGTCATCAAGGACCACACAGAACCGCCACTACCCCTGGTAGTCAACGAAGATGAGCTGGATGTTGACCCCTTGGTCAACTAGCTCAAGAGCACATAGTCAAACTACAGCATTTGGCAACTTTTGCACTTTTTTGAGTCACATCGTCGAGGATTGGTATAGAAACTAATGGAGATGGAAGCCACACTGACTACTTCGGTGATCGAAATGTGCTCAGCCATTGGAGAGGGGATCCCTTTGAAAAAGAGCCCTGCCATTACATTCGACTGGTCGGACCTACCACCGGAATAACGAAATCACAATAAGGCCCTCTTTATTAGGGTCAATATTTTTGACAGGTCTATTCCATGTGTGATGGTAGATGATAGATCGGTATTGAACCTTTGCCCCGTTAAAGGTGCTGCCTCATCTTGGATTAACTGAAAACATGCTAGAAAGGTTGGATATTGTTATTCGAGCCTATGATGACTCAAAGCGCGAGGTTGTAGGAACATTCACTGCAACTGTGGTTGTAAATGAGGTGAAATCTGAAGTAAAATTCATCATCCTGGATATACCTGTCTCATACTCCCTACTACTAGGAAGACCTTGGATACATGCACTTGGCACTGTCCCCTCCACTCTCCACCAGAAGGTTAAACTGGTTTACCAAGGGAAGCTGATTACCATAGAGGCCGACTAGGAATCCATAATAGCGGCAGCAACTTTCGCAGAACAAAGCTTGAGGGTGGCCATGATTGGTTAAGAAGTTGAGGCAAAAGGAAGAAGACGATCCCTATAGGCTACCACTACTTCTCAGCAGGTCTGAAAAGGATTATGAAGAAGTAGGGATTTGTTCCGGGTAAAGGGCTCGGGAAGTATTACCAAGGAGCAGTGGAAGCCATTGATCCTCTTCTGCTGACCCCTAGGGCTGGACTAGGATTTACCCCCTGACATAAAATCTACAAGCATAAGCGACCATCCATCTACAACATGGTTAACGTGTGCACAATCAAAGGGAGTAAGCAATACCTGGGGGATAGTGAACCTGTGACAGTGGGCGGAGAATCTATGCTAGGATTTGAAATCTTTGGTGATGTGTACGATTTTGCAAAGGAGAGCATGTTGGCTCTGATAATCGAGTTTGTGAATGGCTCAGATGAAGCTAAGCACTCAAAAGGGACTAGCATGAAGGAAGGGACCCTTGAAGCAGTTACAGTGGATACCAAGAATAAAGGGAAGGCTAAGATGTTCGGGGAAAGAGAACCTGAATCTGAACCTATTGAGGATGAGGTACAGGATGCACTTGAAGCTATCACTAAGGCCCTCTCAGTGCTCATGAGGAAGAAAGAGGGAGATGTCAAGGAATAATTAGCTGCAGCATCAGAGGCCCTCACCAAAGTAACCACCCAGGAAAAGAAGACCACCCTTACTGAGCCCACCTTCCAAGAGCCAGCTCCGGTGATCAATGAAGACCCTCCGCCTTTGGAGGAGAATGATGTTAATGATGTAATTTTTAATATTGCCAATGTATTTGATATGAACAATTCAGCCTATGAGGCATTTTCATCAATAAATAAGAACTTTGCTTACTTATGTGATGTTTTTCCAGATGGTAACATGCATTTTCATGATCATTCACATAATTTTTTCAGCATAACGGATACCTCATTGCATGAAATCAATTTAAGTACGGATGAATCGCCTAAAATGGTGATGATTTCGAGTGATCTTACTCCTGAGGAAGAATGTAAGATTAAAAATGTACTTAGAAAACACGTGGTACCCTTTGCATATTCCTACGAAGATATACCAGGGGTTGATAGAGTAATCACCGAGCACAAAATCCCCACCAATCCACAAGTCAAGCCAGTCAAGCAAAAGCTACGAAGATTGGGACCAAAATGGGCTAAAAAGGTGAAAGTGGAAATAGCCAAGTAGATAGAAGCCAAGTTCTTAGAAGTGGTGGAATATCCTACGTAGCTCGCCAACATTGTACCAGTTGCAAAGAAGGATGGGAAAGTTCAGGTATGTGTTGACTTCCGGGATTTGAATAAAGCCTCGCCAAAATATGACTTCCCTTTGCCTCATATTGATATCTTGGTCGATAGTGCTGCTAGGGCTGCTATGTACTCATTTATGGATGGTTTCTCAGGGTATAATCAAATCCTCATGGCAATCGAAGACAAGATCAAAATCACCTTCATTACCTAGTGGGGGGTTTACTGTTACAGAGTGATGCCTTTCGGATTGAAAAACGCAGGGATAACCTATCAAAGAGCACCAACAGCCCTACTACATGACTTAATCCACAAGGAGGTTGAAGTATATATGGATGATATGTTAGTCAAATCCAACACTCGTGAAGAACATCCTGTAGTCCTCGATCGATTTCTTACTCGGATTGAGAAATACAACCTACGTTTGAACTCGAAGATGTGTGTATTTGGGGTCACTTCAGGAAAGCTACTAGGGCATATAGTGAGTCAAAAGGGAATAGAAATGGACCCCGATAAGAGCTGAGCCATTAGGGAGATGCCAGTACCTACAACAGAGAAGGAAGTATGATCATTCTTAGGGTCATTGCAATTTATCAGCAGGTTCATCGCTTGCTTAACCACCATCTGCGAACCAATCTTTAAGTTGCTACAAAAACAACAGCCGGTGGTTTGGAACGACCAGTGTCAAATCATGTTCGACAAAATCAAGCAATACTTGATCAAGCCTCTTGTTCTGAAGCCTCCCACTCCAGGACGCCCTCTTATTCTCTACTTGACTATTGAAGAGTCTTTTGTTGGAGCCATGCTGGTATAAGAGTATGATAGCAAAAGGGAGCACATGATATACTACTTGAGCAAGAAGTTACTAGAGTATGAAACCCGCTACATGGTGGTGGAGGAGATTTGCACGGCTATGGTATGGCTGACAAAGAAGCTACGCCACTACTTCCAATCTTATCAAGTCCAGGCAGTGGCTAAGGTTGATCCTATGAAGTATTTGTGTCAATCTCCCATGTTGGCAGGAAAATTATCCCAGTGGTTGTTGCTCCTCTCTGAATTCGATATTGAGTATATCACCAGGAAAGTCATCAAAGGGCAAGCGGTTGCTGAATTTTTGGCTAATCATGTAATGGAGTCCGATTATGTAGAAAATCTTGAGTTGCTAGACTAACAACTCTCTTTGGTAGAAGACATGATGAAGGGATGGACTATGTACTTCGATGGTGTAATGAATCACAACAGAGCAGGCATCGGCGTAGTTTTGATCACACCCCAGAATGAGGTTATTCCATTATCCAAGCACTTGGAGTTCCCTATCACAAATAACGGGGAAGAATACAAAGCATGTTTTTCGGCTTGGAAGCATTGGGAAAGGTGAAGGCCAAAGAAGTTTCAGTTATCCGGGATTCAGCTCTAGTAATTCAATAGGTAACCGGTGATTAGGAAATCAAAGACGAATCACTTCATCCCTATCTGGAAGCAGTCTAGTTGGCCTCCGCTAAGTTTGAAAAATGTGTCTTTCATCATGTACTGCATGAAGAAAATCAAATGGCAGACTCTTTAGCCACTCTAGCCTCTATATGGGAAGGGCCCCAGACCCAGCCCATCAAACCATTAATTCTTCAATCGGCTAGGGAGCCCTTTTATTGCAGAGCGGTGATAGTTGATGAAGACTCAGACTCGGGTTGCTGGTATTTTGATATTCTCCAGTTTCTGAAAATGAGACTTATCCCAAAGGTGCCACGGATTCTGAACACACTTCCCTCCATTGCCTGGCTGTCCAATTCAGACTTCTTAGGGATGATTTATTCCGCCACACCCCAGAGGGTTTGTTGCTCTGGTGTTTGACTGAGAAAGAGGCTCTACTTGTCATCAGGAGACTACACGGAGGAGATTATGGGCCACATATGAATGGCTTATCCCTATCCAAGAAGATTCAACATCAGGGTTATTATTGGACCACTATGGTCACTGACTGTATCACTGAAGTTAAAAAGTGCCATGAATGCCAAATCAATAGAGACCTTAGCCATCTGCCTCCCTCAGATCTTCACAACTTATCTACTCCTTGGCCATTCTTGATGTGGGGGATCAATATAATTGGAGAGATTCGTCCTTCCTCCAGCAACGGCCACAGATTCATCTTAGTAGCAGTCAATTACTTTTCCAAGTGGGTGGTAGCCGAATCTCCAATATCACAGCCAAGAAAATGGCCAAGTTCATAGAGAAGCACATCTTCACTCGGTATGGGATTCCCCATCACATCGTCTCAGATAATGGAGTCCAATTCCAAGGGGTAACAGTGGAACTCCTTGAGAAATACAGCCTTGAGCATCATCGATCTTCGCCATATAGACCACAAGCTAATGGGGCAGTAGAAGCAACCAACAAGTCCATTAAGAAAATCCTGACTAAAATGGTGACCACTTATCGAGAATGGGCAGATAAGCTACCTTTCGTAATTTGGGGCTACAGAATGAGTCTTCGGACCCCCACATACCAAACTCCTTTCTTGCTAGTATATGGTATGGAGGCGGTCTTGCCAGTGGAGACAGAAGTGAGATCTTTAAGAATAGCCCTGGAAGCCAAGCTAAGAGAATCGGAATGGGCCAGAGCTAGATTTGAACAGCTTAACATGAGTGATGAGCGCCGCCTCAAAGCCTTAGACCACCTCCAGATGTATCAGCAATGAATGGCTAGAGCGTATAACAACAAGGTCAAGCATCAGAAGCAACCTCTGAAAGTAGGAGATTTGGTATTGAAGTAGTTGAGACCGTCGAACGTGGATGTCAGAGGGAAATTTAGGCCCAATTGGGAAGGTCTGTTCATAATCAAGAAAGTGCTTAGCAAAAGAGCAATCAAGATTATGGATATGGATAGTAATGAGTTCATCAATCCCATTAATCAAGACAGACTCAAGCGCTACCACGTTTAGGAAAAGAATTTAATATAGAAAAGCAGTACAAAAAAACAAAAAATACATGTAAATAAGCCTGTCAATTAAAACTCTGTTGGTTGAGCAAAAATTAGGGCATTTTTTCACAAAAAATAAGATAGTCTGCTGAGTTGAAAACCTGAAAAGGATGATTCAGGCAAAACTTAGGACAATGAGTGAGGAATAAATTTATTAGTTAGAAAACCTGAAAGGGATAGCTAATAATAGGAGTTAGATCACTCGAAACATTTGTACTTCAATTTATTTCACAATAAAGATATCATTTATGGTTGAAAATGTTTAATGTGTATGCTTATGAAAATTATGAATGCCAATGGTTGAAACATCATAAGTAAGCAACAAACATTTTACGATACAATTAGTGTAATAGTTTGTATTTAAGGAAAAGACAAACATATCTAATAGAATCATACCACACTGGTATATTCTAAGCAAAAGTCGATTAATTTTTATTCTTATTTAAATAACATCATTCTAGACCAAGTCCTTAAAGCTGGCTCTACCTACCGCTACAAGGGCTCAAGCCATCTTCTTCCCTCGACCACTCACGCGTCACCCAAGAATAACACCCAGGGTTTGTCAAAGACCTAATCACTCCTAACCATCCACGATAGAACCTGTTAGTCTCTGTAGTCTTGATTGCCCCGTAATCAAGACAAGCAAATCGGGTGTGCTGAATCCATAAGACCAGTAACCTGTTTGGTTAAGAATGATGCCACTCTGAAACCTGGAAGGAGCATATGTCACATGGTATCCTTTGGCATCTCCCGTACTGCCTACAAATATGGCTAGGTGAGTAGAAGGTGGAATGATATAAGCCCATCAACAGAATCCCATCTTCATACATCAAGACTGCAACGTGAGTCATTGCCCACTAGGGGCAAAGCCAACGGATCCTGTCATCAGAAAGGGTGCTGAATATCTAGATCCAATTCTCCTCAGTCATCTGGGAGTGTCCTTCAATAGTCAACCCTCGCCTGTTGTATGCAACGGGTAAGTAATCGGGAGGGTTTTCCCATGGATAGCTAATTAGAGAAAGCTTCTCCAACAGCCAAACCTGAAGTATAACCTTGTTTACCAACTTAAAAAAATGAGGAAATTAATAAGTGATCATTATTGGCCTGCCTAAAGAAGCGTGAATCGGTCATCGACCAAATCAGGGTAAGAGATAGCAGCATCCATGCTAATAAAACTCTCTGCCAATGCTAGTGCAGATGGAGAATTTCCCCGATGAAAGGGATTGATAATAGACATTAGCCGGAACAGGGCAACATGACCAACTCTACAGATAAATTCTGACATCAGAAGCAGAGCTACCATGTATGGCCAGGCAATGTGAAATCTAGGGGCACTGATGCACCACTCCAACACAACGATAACCCAAAATCCCCCAGGATACGGTGGGTGAGCAAGAAAAGAGGCCATAGAATCAAAGTTCAACAAACCCCGGAGGTCAGCTTCGGCACCAAAGCGGAATGATGGAATCGCAAATGGAAAAGCTCAAGGATAAGGTAGTCCAAGGATGGCCTGGTACTCCTCTATCATTGGGTATAGGTCTTGGTGAGAAAACCGGAACACATAGGTGATTGTGTCCTAAAAACGAAACTGCAGCCCTAACCAAAGCCGTATTCACAGGGCAGAATGCGAGATAGCGGAGGCCCCGTAAGCCGAACCTCTTAAGTTTATCCCAGTCATGATTCTTCAGTGTGCGTAGGAAAGTTCGAAGTTGTTGATTGTGGGATGCCATTTGAAGAAAAGCAAGAAAAAGAGTTAGATGAAATCCCTCAAAGACCTGTGTTGCCTACACACATTAACCATGCATTAGCAATAACATTCATCCATGCATAGAAATCATTCACAAACAAACAAGCATATTCATGAAATAAAACACCACATGTGAGGACCTGGCATGCAAAGGCCAAAATCCTCTTATCCTTTCATAAGCCTGAAGTTTTCAGAAAGTTCAACAAGGCAAAGCTATCTAAAAGGGTCTGGTTCGAGATGTTGCGAGTACATCAAATCAAATATCCAATGTCATTGTGCAAACAGAGTCAGTAGAGCCCAAAAAGCTACAATAAGTTATCCCTACAACTACAAAAGAATAGAAAAGGAAAAAAACATCTAAATCGAGGAGGAATCCCCCTCATCCTATCTCTCCTTGGTCCCGGCAAGGCGGCTATCTTCCTCCACATCTCGGCTCCCCGATCTACCCCGGTGCATACCAGAGCTTGAGGAAGCTCCCTGGTACATCCCAGATCGGCTCCCACCTGATGTCGTAGGAGATGCAAACCTCTAGGCCAGCTGCCTCTCCAGGTCCTCGATCCTCAGACCCTGAGTCCTCACAACTTCCTAGGCCCTCTAAAGATCCTGGTGCTTAATATTAATCAAGGCCTGTAATAGACAACATGCATCATAATATAATCATTCACAAATATGTCAACATGTGATGAAGATAACAAACATCCACAATCATCTCACAAACCCAACATGAATACATAAGCAGTGCATATTTTATAGATCTTGAGCAGGATTACCTTGGCCACACCATTGTGTGCAATGAGCATGTCACGAGCAGTCAGGTAATGGCGTATGTAGCTCTCCACGTCAGCTCGGGGAACCTAGAAAAATAACACGAAAGTCAGCAACAACGAGAAACCAATACGTTTTCATTCTTAATTGAAGGGGTAAAAATTTTTGCTTCCAGCAAATCTCAATCAAGAAATTAAAACATGCATTCATAAACTTGCATTGTTCGAAATTTTTTGACTTTTTACAGTCATCTGAACTTTCTACAGTTTAAAATTTTCTGACTTTTTACAGTCAACCGAACCTTTTACAGTTCAAAATCTGATTTTTTACAGTCAACTGAACTTTCTACATTTCAAAATTTTCCAACTTTTTTTTACAGCCAAACAAACTTCTTACAGTTCACCTTTTTCAGGCTTCTCACCGTCGAATGAACTTTTTACAGTTTGCCATTTTTCGAGCTTTTTACAGCCAAACAAACTTTTTACAGTTCACCATTTTTTCAAGCTTTTTACAACCAAACTAACTTTTCATAGTTCACTATTTTACAAGTTTTTTACAGCCAAACGAACTCCTTACAGTTCATCTTTCCCAAACTTTTTACAATCAAATGAACTTCCTATAGTTCACCCTCTTTCAAGATTTCTATAGCCAAACAAACTTTTTACAGTTCGCCATTTTTCAGGCTTTTTACAACCAAATGAACTTTTCACAGTTCATCATTTTATTGGTTTTTTACAGCCAAACGAACTCCTTACAGTTCATATTTCCCAGACTTTTTTACAGTCAAATGAACTTCCTATAGTTCACCCTCTTTCAAGATTACTACAGCTAAACGAATTTTTTATAATTCACCATTTTTTAGGCTTTTTACAGCCAAATGAACTTCTTACAGTTCACCTTTCCCAGACTTTTTACATTCAAATGAACTTCCTATAGTTCACCCACTTTTAAGATTTTTACAACCGAATGAACTTTCTACAGTTCAGGCCTTGTCCTGGCCTTCTTACGATAAGCGGATTTCCTATGGTCCACGTCATCAGTAGGCTTTTCATAGCCTACACACAAGATTCTCAACCAGGAGAACCGAGGCACATGGTCAACGTTCTCTCCCCAACGGTTCTAACGGTATTAACCAACCGAAGGTCAACCTCCACAGGGGCAGTCATTGCCAACTGGGCAATTCACCATGGGGCATCAAGAGATCAATTCCCGAAGGCCACACCAAGAAGAAAGCTTCCAGCCATTATCCCCAAGGAAGTGCCAATCACGACTGGGCAGGTATTTTCTCTAAACCCCGCTACTCTTTCAATCGTGGGACTATACTGATCTCATATTAGTAGTGATCTCACGAGGGGCAGCCTGTGAGCACGGTATTTTTACGCCCGACTCTCAAGTTCGATGAAGAAGCTGTAATTTGTTTTCCTTTGCTAGTCTTCCAATTTGACATGGTCTTGAAGGTCCTCAGGAGAAGCATTCCTTGTTTCTTACGAACCTTAAATATTTTCTAGGTCACCTCATCAGTAAACCAGCCCAATTTGAACCAAAATAAGACCAGAAATCCAACATGGACACCGATCTTACTAACATCGGTACCGATATCATCTTTATAGACAGACTGAAAAACATAGTTTCTGCATTAGTTGGGTCAAAAAGACCCAACTTTAACCCATAATTAAAAGTAAAAAGTATAGGAAGAAATTGATGGAAAAGACAAAAAAAGATAGGTGCAACTTGGACTTTTTTGGATTGAAGGGAGCCCATGAGGGCTAGATTATTTTGAAATAAGAAGAGGGGAGCACGTAAATGAGGGAGAAAGGAGCTCATTTCTAAAAAAAAAAAAGAAAAACAAAAATATAGAGCTCACAAAAAGCCTTAAGCCAAAACTTGAAAAACTAGAGTTTTTTAGTGCATTTTCCAAGTTCAAACTCAAAGGAAGAAGAACTCCTACCTCCTCTCTTCCTCTCCTTATAAGCCATATCCCGGAAGCCTAGCCTTCCCTCTAAGAGGAGATCTCTACTCTCCATTTTCGCCAAAAACCGCAAAACCGAGCCAAAGAAATAAGGAGGACTTTCCGGGTACTTTCATGGACCAAGCAAAGTGGATTCATGGCTACGGGGTAAGCCTCTGAGTTCCTAGAGTTTGTGCTTATGTTTATTCACTTTTCTTTTTGATTTTTCATTTTCTTTTCATTTATTTTCAGTTATTTCCCGTTTCTGCGTACCATTATGTTTTCTGCAATTTTTAGTATGATTTCAAATCTGTATTAACATTTTGTTTACATAGACATATTCTACACATCCTAAGATTTTTAGAATGATAAATATCATTCAAATCGGTTAAATATAGTGAAAGTTATGAATTTTCAAAGTTTTGTACAAATTTATTTCTGTTTCTTGGGCAAAATGTTACCGTTTTAAGTTCTGGGTTTGACAAAGATTTTTATTGCATGATTAATTATATTTATTAGATTCCTTAGATCATGAAATTTTTGGAATAGTAAAGATCATTTAAAACAGATAAGTAGAAATAAAGTTATGATTTTTCGAAGTTACGTAAAATTACGGTTCACAGTTTCGGACAATGCCGACTGTTTGATATTTTTCTGTAAAAGCTATCTCTAAAACGTGATTTTTTCACTCTCAGTATCTTAAACACATCATGAGCTTTCCAAAATGATGAGAATCATTTGAATTCGATAACCATAGTGAAAGTTAAGATCGTTTGAATCTGATAACACATCATGTCAATATTATCATGAAGTGTGTTAGGAAACCCCAACAAAGGGAACCGAAGCTCCCGGATAACCAACTCGATGAATATTCGCATGTGGCATTTTCACTAAAAATGGCTAAATAAACTTATGTGTATAAAATGAATTATTTTATGAAAGACAAATTCCAAACCTTTCGATATTTTAAACCAGGCCACGCGGGCCTTCTCAAAATTAAATCGAACATATGTGCTATACCTCGTGCTAACCTTTGTGGATGCAGGTTAGATGTATGTCTAAGATTTTATTTTCCTTCGGGTATAGCATTTATTTTAATAAAAAAATTATGTATTTGTTAGATTGATTGTATAATAGGATAATGATGTATTCATTCCCTAGATCTCATGTATTTAGGCAATTTGTAAAACCCCCAAACCAATGATGTAATTAATCACCCCGTAGAATAGGCGCATTTAATTTCCTACGTGTTTACTTTCCATAATTTACTTACCTTTTTATGCATGCACGATAAACATAAACTAAAAATATCTAGTTTAGTTCAAATATTATAAACGTGGTCTCTCTCATAGTGTAATTTAACTCAAATGACGATGAAATAGATAACTCATCCCGGACCCAAATCTCTGAACTATGGTATCGCTTAGGCTTAACGGATCTAAGCTGTACTCAAATTTCCCGGAAGAGCTGACCTGGGTGGCGACTTTGAGTACCATAGGCTAGAGATTCTGATCTCGAGTCTTTTGAAATTTCTACGCATTTTCAAGCAAACCATGGTTTCCTCCAACGAAACCTCTTTTCCAGTGCTCTTTTTCAATAGTTTTTCAAAAACCCCACACCCCATCTCACAGGGCCGGTGCCTCGCAGTATCTGCGCGTGTACCCGAAACATCATCCACTCACACCTAAGTTGCCCTTTCGGGTTTTCAACTCAGCGAACTATTCATCCTATTTTGCGAAAAAAGGCCTAATTTTTGCTTAACCAACCAAGTTTTAGTTGATGGGCTTATTTACGTATAACTTTTTTTTTTATTTTGTACTACTTTTCTAGATTTATTTCTTTTCCTAAAAGTGGTAGTGCTTAAGCCTCTTTTGATTGATCGGGTTGACAAATTTGTTACCATTCATATCCATAAACTTGAATGCTCCCTTGCTTAGCACTTTATTAATCACAAACGGACCTTCTTAATTGGGCATGAATGTCCCTCTGACGTCCACTTTCGAAGGCCTTAGCTTCTTTAATACCAAGTCTCCTACTTTCAGAGGTTACCTCTAGTGCTTGACTTTACTATTGTATGCCCTAGCCATCTATTACTGGTACATTTGTAGGTGATCTAAGGCTTTGAGATGATACTCGTCAATCATGTTGAGTTGTTCAAATCTAGCTCTAGCCCATTCCAACGAGCCTAACTTGGCTTCCAGGGATATTCTTAAAGATCCCACTTATGTTTCTACCGATAAAACTGCCTCCATTCCATATACCAGTGAGAAAGGAGTCTGATTTGCTTATTCTATATCCCCTCATTGCAAAGGGTAACCTATCTACCCAGTCTCGATAAGTAGTCACCATCTTACTTATGATTTTCTTTATGGATACATTAGATGCCTCCACTACCCCATTAGCTTGTGGTCTATACGGTGAAGAGCGATGATGCTCGATACTGTATTTCTCAATGAGCTCTACTGTTTCCCCTTGGAATTGAACTCCATTATCTGAGATAAAATGATGAGGAATCCCATACCGAGTGAAGATGTGCTTCTCTATGAACTCGACCATTTTCTTGGTGTTGATATTGGAGTAGGATTCGGCTTCCACCCATTTGGATAAGTAATCGACTGCCACCATGATGAATCTATGTCCATTTTTGGAGGAAGGGCGAATCTCTCCAATTATATCGATCCCCCATGGTGAGAATGGCCAAGGAGTAGATATGTTGTGAAGGTTCGAGGGGGGCAGATGGCTAAGATCTCCTTAGATTTGATATTCGTGGCATTTCTTAACCTCCACGACCATTCTACAACCATAGTGGTCCAATAATATGTTTGATGTTGGATCTTATTAGCCAGGGCTAAACCGTTCATGTGTGGCTTGCAATCACCAGCATGCATTCGACAGATCACGAGTAGGGCCTCTTTCTCATTCAAACATCAGAGCAACAAACCCTCTAGAGTACATCGGAATAGATCATTATCAAGAAGTTGGAACTAGAAGGCCAAGCTACAGAGACAAGTGCGCTCAGAGTGTGTTTCCCTCTCAGGATAAACTCCATCCTACAAGAATCAGACGATGTCTAAGTACTAGTAATCAGAATATGAGTCTTCATCATCTATCACTACCCTACAATAATAGGGCTCTTTGGCTATCTGAAGAACTAATGGCTTAATGGGTTGGTCTGGGGCCCTTCCCATATAGAGGCTAAAGTAGCTAAAGAATCCACCATTTGGTTGTCTTCTCGCTGTACATGACGGAAGACACATTTATCAAACTTAGCAGAGGCTACCCAAACTACTTCAAGATAGGAGCGAAGTGATTCCTCCTTAATTTCTCAGTCACCAGTCACTTATCGAATAACCAAAGATGAATCCCCAACAATTGAGACTTCTTTAGCCCTGACCTTTCTCAGTGCTTCTAAACTGAATAAACAGGCTTCGTATTTAGCCCCATTATTTGTGACTGGGAATTCCAGGCTTTATGATTTCATTCTAAGGTGTGATTAGGAATACACCCAAGCTTACCCCTTTGCGATTCATAGAACCATCAAAGTACATGGTCCATTCCTTCTTGACTTCCTCTAGCAAGGATAATTGCTCGTCCGGGAACTCCAGGTTTTCCACGTAATTGGAGTCTCGCACCTAATTGGCTGAGAATTCGACAATCTCTTGCCCCTTAATGACTTTCGGCATGATGTACTCAATGTCGAATTTAGAGAGGAGCAATAACCACGGGGAAAATTTTCCCGCCAATGTGGGGGATTGGTATAAGTACTTCATAGGGTCAACCTTGGCCACCACCTACACTCGATAAGATTAGAAGTAATGATGCAATTTCTTAGTCAACCATACCATTGCAGTTCATATCTTTTCCACCACCATGTAGCGGGTCTCATAATCTAGCAGTTTCTTGCTCAAGTAGTATATTGCATGCTCTCTTTTTTTATCATGATCTTGCACTAGCATTGCCCCTATAGATGATTCTTCAATGGTTAAGTAAAGAATAAGAGGGCACTTGGGTACGGGAGGCTTCAGGACAGGAGGTTTAATCAAGTATTTCTTGATCTTCTCGAATGCGATCTAGAACTAATCATCCCAAACCACCAGTTGTTGTTTCCGTAGTAGCTTGAAAATTGGTTCATAGATGGTAGTTAAGCGAGCTATGAACCTAATAACGTACTGTAAGGACCCTAAGAATGATCGCACCCCCTTCTCCATCTTTAGCACCTGCATCTACCTAATGGCCTTGCTCTTATCTGGATCTATCACTATACCCCTCTGACTCACAATGTGCCCCAATAGTTTGCTAGAGGTGACCCCAAATATGCACTTCTTCGGGTTTAGGCAGAGGTTGTACTTCTCAATTCGAGTAAGGAATCTATGAAGGACTGTCAGATGCTCCTCTCGTATGTTGGACTTGACTAGCATATCATCCACATACACTTCTACTTCCTTGTGGATTAAGTCATGCAGTAGGGCCATTACGGCTCTTTAATAGGTTACCCCGGCATTTTTCAGTCTGAAGGGCATGACCTTGTAGCAATAAACCCCTCACTTGGTGATGAAGTTTTGATCATGTCTTCTATGGCCATGAGGATCTGATTGTACCCCATGAAGCCATCCATGAAAGAATACAGAGCGGCCTGAGAAGCACTATCAACCAAAATGTCTATATGAGGTAAAGGGAAGTTATCTTTCGGTGAGGCCTTGTTCAAGTCCCTAAAGTCTACACATACCCGGACCTTTCCATCCTTCTTCGTAACTGGGACAATGTTGGCTAGCCAAATAGGGTACTTAACCACTTCTAAAAACTTGGCTTCAATCTACTTGGCCACCTCTATCTTCACCTTCTTAGCCCATTCAGGTCGCAATCTTCGCAACTTTTTCTTGACGGGTTTGACTCCCGGATCGGTTGGAATTCTATGCTCGATGATTTCTCTATCCACCCAAGGCATGTCTTCATATGACCAGGCGAACGCTACCACATGTTATTTAAGTATATTTGTTATCTAACGCTCTTCCTCAAAAGTCATATCACTCGAAATCATCACCATTATAGGTGACTCATCCGTACCCAGATTTATTTCATGAAAAGAAGTATCAATTATGCTAAAAACATTATGCGTATGATCATGAAAATGCATGGTGCCATCTGGTGGAACATCACACAAGTAAGCAAAGTTCAGACTCATTGATTGAAAAGCGTCATATGTAGAGTTTTTAACATAAAAAACGTTACTAATATCAAAGATTACACCATTAGCATCAATCCCCTCCACATGTGGAGGGTTTTCTTTCATCTCGGTGGCTAGCTCTTTTATAGTGAGCTTAGCAGGAATGGTATTCTTCTCCTCGATGGCGGCTTTGGTGATGATCTCTGCAGTTGCATCTAGCTAATCCTTCTTGGCACCTCCTACCTCATTCTTCATTAGGATAACCAAGGCTTTAGTGATAGCCGCGATAGCTTCCTATACCTCATCCTCCATAGGTTTAGATTCAGGTTCATCTTTAATGAACATCTTTACCTTTCCTTTGTCCTTTACAATAGCAACAACCACCTTAGGAGCAACAACTTGCACCTCCTCCATAACAACCCTTCCGAGAACTCAACTTCCTCCAAGCCATCCATAGACTTGCTAATCAGGGCCAACATACACTCCCTCGAGAAGTCATATACATCCCTGAAAATCTAAAACCTCAACACTTCCTCTTCATTCATCAAGACTGGCTCACTATCCCCCAGGTATTACACTCTTCGATAGCACAAACGCTGACCATGTTGGAGATGGATGGCCGCTTGTGCTTGTAAATCTTGTGCCTCAAGGTAAATCCCAATTTAGCCCTTGGAGTCAATAAAAGTGGGTCAATGGCCTCCACCATTGTTCCTAAGGTTTTGACTCTAATAACTCCTAGGATTTTTTATTTAATAATGAAGCCAAAAACCTTATCTCACACTTTCCTATCGATAAGATATAAGTTCAAAATACAAATAGGTGTTGTCAGTACCGCTTATCTAAATAGAAAAATGGTGACCACTGCAAGTATACAGTTACGATGTAGTTTTAAAAGATATCAATCCCACGGGGAAGGACTAGCTCTAAAGATCAACAAGAAAAATGGAATAAAGAAAATAAAGTATTTTTGGATTTTAGTTGGGAGGATTAGAATGAAGAATGGATAGATATATGTATGGAAGACTAGAGATTCTAAATATATAGATTTTTCCTACGAAATAAGTATAGCAAAGAAAACATGGAAGTTCAACTAAATTATTATGTCAACTAGACTAATTTAACATCATCGGTTCTAGACACTCAGATTTTTCAATGATTCACTGCAGAGCAATACATGAAATAACTTTTCTAAAT